>JAACNH010006012.1:0-18497 GCA_019447015.1 Hymenochirus boettgeri
TTATTATATAACTAGGGTATTATAATAATCCAAACATTTGTATAGCTGCCCCTAGCCAGGATTCGAACCCTGGTCTCCCATGTCAAAGGCAGAACCTTTAACCAGTACACTATCCAACCACTACATTATATGGTTAATATATTACTAGGTTATCTTATGCTTATTATATTACTAGGGTATTGTATGGTTATTATATTATTAGGTTATTAGTGAATGTTTCGAGGGTTGGATAGTGTACTGGTTAAAGGCACCGCCTTTGACATGGGAGACCAGGGTTCGAATCCTGGCTAGGGGCAGCTATACAAATGATTGGATTTGGGTTTTCATATTACTAGATTATTATATTACTAGGTTATTATATAACTAGGGTATATAATAATCCAAACATTTGTAATGCTACCCCTAGCCAGGATTTGAACCTTTAACCAGTACAGTATCCAGCCATTACATTATAGGTTAATATATTACTAGGTTATCATATAGTAATTATATGGTTATTATATTACTAGGGTATTGTATGGTTATTATATTATTATATGTTTGGATTATTATAATACCCTAGTGATATAAAACCATATAATAACCTAGTAATATATTAAGCATATAATACCCTATATTGTAACCATTAATAACCTAGTAATATAACAACCATATAATACCCTAGTAATATAATAACAATATAATAACCATATAATATAATAACCTAGTATATAAATACTAATGTAGTGGCTGGATAGTGGATAGTGTTTTACAAATGTTGTAATAATATGGTTATTATATTACTGGGTTATTATATGACTAGGTATTATATGGCTATTGATTACTAGGTTATTATATGGTTATTATAATAACCCTAACATTTGTATAGCTGCCCCTAGCCAGGATTCGACCCCCTGGTCTCCCATGTCAAGGCAAAGAATTTACGATAGAATTCCAAACATCGAAAGTCAGAAAAAATACAGGGGCGTGTTTAGGGCGGATTCTTGGTGCCTGGTATCCCCCTTACTGCCTGATTAGTGCAGTCTGCTGTTCTACTTCTCCTGGTGTCCATAGACTCTTACATAGACTGTTATATAGATTGTTACATAGATTGTTACATTGTCAATTGACTGTGAGTGAGAGCAGCATTTATTTTTTCAAAAATGTATCCAGTCTGCCCTGTGATTGACAGCAGCATAGAGAACTGTATCAATATTAACCCTGCAACTGCCTGTGATGATTGCCGAGACTGTACCTACTACACTGTGATGGAGCTTAGTGAGCAGGAATAGGGACATTAAGAAATCCTGGAGGTGGTTGTTAGCTGGCTGTTAACATTGCATTATTAAACTGTATATACTATATATAATATATATATATATGTATATATACATCCATAATACATACACAGGAATATTGTTCCATATATTCTTTATAAAGTATGATTGTTCAATGTGCCCATACATGGTCCATATCTCGGCTTTCACTGCAATTCTGTCAGATCCACCGTCAGTGTCACAGCTCCGACTTTAAAAGACACTAATGGTTGTAGTTCAAATGTGGATATCTCAAGTAAAACAGACTGTAGGCTGGGTACACACGGACAAATTTTCTGTCCTGACCTTTCGCTATAAAGTGGTCGGCCACAGCAAATGTCTCCTATGGACCACAGCTATCACCTCACAAATTTTTTCGGCCCCGACCACAAACATGGTATCTGCAGCTGAGATGTCCGTCGGTAATTTGAAGTCCCTTCCTGGCGATACTGCACTTAGTGCAATGCGCTAAGTACAACATTGCCGCAATGGGACTTAAAATCCCTTCCCGGCGCCTCCACTTCAGGGGGCGGGGCATATGCCCACCCCGCCCTCGACCCCCGCAGCGGCCACCCGCTCGCTTCCCAGCAGCCCCTCCTAACCCCATCGCGGCACATAGGAACAGGAGGCTAGGAGGGGCTGCTGGGAAGGGGCTGGGACCGCCTGCTGCACACCCCCCTCTCCAGCGCCTCTCCAAGCCCCCTGCCCCGCCACTGGCGGAGAGGGGAAAGGAATGGCCCACTGGAGAGGTGGAGGCACCCTCTCCTTCTTCTTTCTTCAGCCATCTACTGCGAGATGGCTCTGGGGTCCGCGCTTAGTGCACCCTCTTTATATAGCTTTGCAGAAAACCCTAATCCTTTTCTGATTGGTCAATTTTTTAATGCTTGGTTTACATGCTTTACTTAACCAATCAGATATCGGAAATTGAAAAAATTGACCAATCAGAAACGGATTAGGCTTTTCTGCAAACCCATATAAAGAGGTGCACTCCGCCGTAGACCTCTGATGCCATCGCAGTAAGTGGCTGAAAGAAGCGGCCACGCTGAGGCTGGCAGTGCCAGCAGGCTCACTGTCGGCCGCACGGTCGCCAGCGCCCCCGGGGTACCTCTGGGGGGGTCCGCTGCCTCACGGAGCTGGTGTCGCCGGGGCTCTAGAAAGTAGATGCCGCCATGGGCTCTTTTAAGAGCTGCTCACTGGGGGTCCCGGTTTGGGCTGCGGGACCCGAGCCAAAGGCACTTCTCAGTGCCACATGGACCCTTACAAGGGCCGGGGAGGGGGGTCCCAGTTCGAGCTGCGGGACCCTTAAGCCCCAAAGGCCCTTCTTAGGGCCGCAAGGGCACTTGTAAGTTCCGCAAAGGCCCTGATAGGGCCTGGGAGGGTGGTCCTGGCTCGAGCTGCGGGACCCCTTAAGCCCCAAAAGGCCCTCTCTCAGCCCCCGCTGGAGGGAGCCTCCACCCTCCCAGCGGGCCCTTGCCTTCCCCTCTCCGCCAGCGTATGCCCACGCCCCAGAACACGAGGTAATGCCCCGCCCCACTTTCCACGATGACCACCCGCGGTGAGGTGGCGTGCCTCCTTGCGGGTGCAACCACCCCCGTGATCCAGGGGGAATCTCAGCGTTTTTTTCGCCACATTCAAGGTGGCGAAGTAATACGGCTGAGATTAGCGATGCATAACAGTTACCGCCGCTTTATAAATAGAAGCGGCGGTAACTGTTTAGATAGGGAGAGAAAGTTAACGATTAAGTTATCGAACCTTTATAATATGCCCCTTAATAAGTATATACTTTATAACAAAAGAAAAAAGGTAATACCTGTATTGGCGAACTCTGATGAAAATCATGGCAATTAGAATATATATATATTATTATATGATCCATATATAATAGAACACATGAATGCATTCGGTCATGAACCTCCTTCGGGGCTTGTTCAATGGTAACCCATTTAGGAATCCCCCCTTGAAAATCCTGCGCTTGCCACTGAAATAGACGCTCACAAACCTGGCATCGGTTGTCAGCACATATTTTAAATATTAAGCATCTGGATTTTGATCAACAAAGATGAAATATCTCAGATAAACAATGTATACACCTTGTAGATACAGCTAAAATTTTATTAAATTGAAGAGTAACTGTATGTAAGGTATTAAAGATTGGATTTTATTATTAATTAGTTTTTATTGTTTGAGGTTATAATATTATTTCACACAGAAAAGGAAAAGAAATATTGTTCAATAGAAACTTCAAGCCCAACCCAGAGAGAAATGCCTTATGTGAGGGATTGCCAAACAAAGCTTCAAAGCTGAAGCACTCACGGCTCAGCTTTGGACTTTTTACATGAAAAATATTACAAGTTCAAATGTCCCCTACTGGTCATAAACAAAATGTTCACATTGCACATCTTGATTTTCCAGTTTTGCAGGTTTCTTTACTAACAAGTACAGCATATATTTAAAAAAAAAAATCAGGACGATGTATTAAAATTAAAAGACTAACAGTGAGATGTTTTGTAAAAAAGATGAATTCACGGTACCTAATATATATTAGGTTAGTTGTTTTGCACTCATTTTACAGTGCCTCTGACATATCAAAATGTCTAAATATACTGAAATTCAATAGAAATATGAAACCGCATTGCTGGGGATATTTACCACTATAGAGGACGATTTACGTAGTTAGGGACCTAGGTAGTCACAAAACACCCTCCTGTATCTGCTTTAAAAGGAATGTCCACCCCAAAACCAAATTTAACCCCATACTGGCCCCACTCTGTAGTGTACAAAAATCCTTACCTTACATCCCACTCCTTATGGTTGCCATGCTGTGCCCCTCCAAAGCCGGAAAATTGTAGTGTAGAACCTCCCAGTGACTTCCCTGCGCTTTCTCTGCCTCAACCTCAACATGGTTGAGGCATGTGCAGGAGAGTACTCCCCCCCCCCTCCCCTCTCCCTCCCCGTTTTCTTCTCCCTCCCCTAGTGTAAATTCCCCACTTATATTATATATATTGATCCCCCACCCCAACGCCGTAACAGATTTCATAGAAAGTTCCCCCGATAGTTACTTACTTTCCCTTTATCCTCCGGCGTTCTGAGCAGCTGGCAGCCGCGTCCCTGATTGGCTGCCTCTCAGCCACAGGGACGCGGCTGCTTCCCGCCCTCTGCTTGCATTTCCGTACAAGCAAGGGCCTAGAGACTGCCGCGGAGGATAAGGGAAGGTAAGTACATATCGGGGCATTTTCTAAGAATTTTATTACGGCGGTTGGGGCTGGGGGATCAATTGTATAACATATGAAAAGTTTAAAAGGGCTGGACATGCCCTTAAGTTACTGTAGCGGTACGTCATTACCAATAAAGGGACAATCCCCTAAATACCAAACAAACGTTCAGTGTCAGAATCAAAACGGCATTGCGGATCTAAAATTTACATTGATCACGGTCTGCTCCCTGTATTGTGGTGTAGGAAGTGGACCACGATCGTTATTGTTGGTGCTGTGGTATAACTTGAATCACTGGCCCCCAGCAAAACTTTGATGGAGCCCCTTGGCTCCCAGGTCGCCTTGTAGTTGCTCCCCCTGACTTAGTAACAGTCACAAATGATCTTCCTTACTTTATTAAGTAGAACACTCAGGAATGTAGTAGCCACATCTTTGAAAGATAACAACAGAATATTACAGATTTTGCCTGTCACCCTTTTAAGATTGGTACTTGTGTGTATTCAGGTTTAGAGGCAAATCTAATATAATTTAATTGTCACCAATCAGATTACATTGTAGTGTTTAGAAATACTTATATAAAGCAGAACCTAATCAGAGGAAATTTCAGAGCCGGCTTAAGGTTTGTACACACGCATGATGTGTCCAAATTTTCGTTTCGGGCCGATAATCGGCCCGTGTATAGGCACTTTATCAGCCGAAATGGCTGGTCGTTCGGAATCCGCCCGGCCGACTGAACGGCCGATAAAGTGCCTATACACGGGCCGATTATCAGCCGAAACGAACGTTCGGACACATCGTGCGTCGTGGGTTGTGACCCGCGATCGCACGTGTGTACGAGGATAAATGTGCAAGAATAGTTTCTGGTGCCTAGCACCCCTATCCCTCCCCCCCAAAAAAATAAAAATACTACTGTTGAATGCTGCTTGTCTTGGCCTGCTTCAAATCAAGTATCTGCTGCGTCTGCTTGTATATATTGTGCGGACATCATTATGTAACACATAACCACACATACAGGGAGATGCAATATCCCGTGCTAAGGGGAAAAAACACCCATGCTAACTGATGTTATATAGGGCTAGCAAGGTTTTTTTTACTCATTTTGCATTGCTTTCTAAAGACTTTTGGAAATAGCTCAGTGCAAACAATGCATAAATTTAGAGATGATAATTGTACACTTTTTTTTAAAAAGCCTTTTCAATTGTGGCTTTAAAGCCGCGCAAAAGGTTGCAACTTCCCTCTCGCATTCACACGATGCAACAACAGTCGCAAAGTGGTTACTACATTACAGGAAGCAGTGCAGATCAGTTGCGATACTGAAATTTACACAGCATCACGACATATTAAGTAGGTTTTGGTGCGTTGGGGCTTTGTCTGTGTCCAAGGTGGTGCTGATAATCGGTGGGCTGTGGCACTGATACACAACTTTGTCCTACATGTTCAAGACCTAACAGTGTGGCTAACGCCTCCCTGGTAATGCAGCCTGTGTGGTTGCACAGGTCGCCCAATGAGAGGAACTCATTGTCTCAACTGTAGCAGCTTATTAGCACTGGCTACTGCCCACTTAAGGAGTTTCCCAAACAAATTATTTGTGTATGGGCATTGTGTCAGGCGTTGTTGATGATTCCTTCTAAAGCTAGGTACACACCTAGCGATTTTTCCTCCTGACCGACCATTCGATACTTTCGAACGGTCGGCCAGGAGGAAGGACTGTCGGTCGCGGCAAAAGCAGCGCGTCCGTTAGTCACCGCGACCGATCGTGCGGTCCATAAAGGACCGCACGATCGGACAAGGTTTTCCACCCTGTCCGATCGTCCTTTCGTCCGATTCGGACGAACGGTCGATTGGACATGGGCACATTCGGATTCGATAATTTCGGTCCGATCGACCGATACACTGAACTATCGGTCGATCGGACCGAAATATCTAATCGTGTGTACCCAGCTTAAGAAGAATTTACAAATGTTAAAAAGGTTTGTTTCTCTATAAACAATTTTGGTTATGAATAAAACATTATCAGAGTGATGTTATAAAGTTCATATTGTTAAAAATGGAAGCTAATATCTGATTGGTTGGGGCAAAGTTAGAACCATTTTTAACAAGGAGAGGGAGGGAGAGGGAGGGAGAGGGAGGGAGAGGGAGGGGGAGGGAGGGGGGAGAAGGGCTGCAGTGCGCATGGCAAATATCACGGAGGCTAGATAGCGGCAGAGCCTGCTATCCTCCTGGTGGTTAGTTTTGAGACTTTGGGGGGGGGTTTCACGAGAACCCTATGGAGCTGGATGTGAGGTAAGGATTAAACTACACTACATGGTGGGGCCAGTAGTTGGGGGGATTATAGTTTTGGGGGTGGACATGCCCTTTAAAGACTTTTAATATAATATCCTGTACACATTTTAGGAATAAAGAATTAAAAGATTCAGTTCCAGTTGCAGGAAAATGACCAGCACAGGACTCCCAGAAAAACAACTGTATTCTTTTCTTAGAAAATCTAGAGAAGCGCCAAAAAAAATTGGGTTAAAGTTTAGCAAAAGATAAAGCTGGGTATACACCATGCAATATTCCGGCCTGATAGATCAGTGTATCGGTACATTGGCCAAAATAATTGCATGTTTTTTTCGGACATGACCGACCATTCCTTCGAATCCACGGCTGATCGTGTGGTCCTCTATGGACCGCACACTCAGATGTGGCAAATCGTCGGCCGCGGCCACTATTGCCAGGCAGAGAGTCCTTCCTACTGGCCGACTGGTCAAAAGTACCAACTGGTCGGTCAGCGGGAAGGATCTGACAGTGTGTACCCAGCTTATGAGCCCCAGGCTGACGAGGAAATACAAAAAATTAAACAAAGTAACTAAAGTGAATGTTTTAAGTATAAAGCTTGTAAAGGTTTTCATCCAGGTCATGTGTATTCAGTTAGATCAACTGGACTTGATTTATTCTTGAAGAGGTTCCACCAGTCATCCATTGGCTTTCTCAATTCAGAATGTACAAGAATCTGTTGGCAAAGAGGTGTTATTAAAGTTGTCCAGTGTAAGGTAGCAAAACAGCATTGTACACCCACCTCTATTCAGGCTTAATTTCTTTATTTTGATGTAAATGGCTTCCTTGAAACCTCTTTGAACCAATCCTGTTCCTTGGATTGGGTAGAACAGGATGGTTAAAAAGAAGTGTCAAGGAAGCCAGGAACAGGATTGACATTAAATGTCAGGGCCGCTATTAAGGATTTCCTGTGCCTCATACTAGGTTATTACTGGCCCCCCATGTGATTCCCCCACATCATCCCTACCCCATTTCCCTGAAAAAAAGATTTGTAAGCCTGCCAATGTCACAGTAACTTGACTTTGAAAAAGGGTGATTGTACCCAATACAATCGTACGTGGTCTCATTATATCGCTCTTTCTAGCAACCTGCTGTTGTTCAAGTTCTCATCATTCTTTCAGTAAGTGCTACTGGACAGAAGCATCGAAGAACACTGGAATCTGCCTTTTCTGCTTTGTTTTCTGATTTTCTAATTCTCTTAACCATGTCAAGGTAGACTTTTTCAGCAACTCTAACTAACCTAACATATCCTAACCATCTAACCTAACCTAACATAATACTACCAAACACAAGTCATATTCTACAACATTGAATAATCATGAATATATTTTTTGCAAGTTTAATATATCTTATAAAATATAGTTTAGTAAGTAAGAGTCTTTTAGTTAAGAGGACCTGTCTCCTTTAATGAAAGGCCAGGTTCCAACCTTTAAAATGAGCCATCAACCACCTCTCCATGTGCCCAAGCTATAGGAAACGACTGATCAGGAAGTTAGGGTATGGGAGGCTGCCAGATGCCATTTCAAAGGCTGCTCCTTTCCCTTGCCAGTGGTGAGCACAGCTACAGGTTACAGTTGGTGTGTGAAGGAAACTGGAAGTCCCTAAAATCTATAGACCTCCTGTCAGTAGGAAAGTGCTTTGATTCTGTTTTTACATCTCTCCCTACTATGGGCTGCACAACACCTTCCTAACTGCTCTGTCTGCTTCCTTACACTACCCCTCCCCCCTGCGGGCTCCTGTGGCCCCTTCCTGACCAACCGAAACACTGAAAGGTCAGTCAGGCCGAATTTTGTATGGTGTGTACCCAGCTTAAGGTTTACAATTTCTGAATTCCCATACAAACGCAAGATGCCCCCCTTTGGCTTTGTTTATTCGTTTGCCAGCAGATAGTTTTTTCTTTCTGAGCTGCAGAGCTGTCAATGATGGCTAGTCCGCAGCTAACAACTCTCCCACTTGTCCCCTCTCTCTCCAACCTCACCACAAAAATATAGATTTGTAAATATGAGTTTAGTGTCTTTTTTTTCAGAAAAAAATGTACCCCACTGGACCTGCAAAAGCAATCACAGAGCTGTAAAGTTAATGGATGTACACACATTGGATAAATCTTGTTCAACAATATTGCCCATGGCTGACAACTATCCAGTCTGTGAATTTCTCCCATCTCTGTTTTGCCAGACAGTCCATCCCATCTATACCATAGAACACATGGTAGAAAAAGACATGGAATGGGGGGTCTTTCAAATGACAATTTGCCACCGATGGCCCTATGGACGCTTCTCAGATTCTCATCAAGCTGTTTAATCTTATGGGGTAGTGACCCTGCCTAGCATGAAGGAGAATGAAGATTATTAATTGTGGATCACAAAACAATGTGTATTTTTATCTAGCATATGAATATCTGAGTTAAATGTTCTAGATTTAGAACATTTTTCTGTCTATTTTGTTCAATATTCTATTTTTCAGAATAGAAACACAATTATTTAGATTTTTTTCCTACACATTGTCTTCTTTAATGAAGACTGAGCCCAAGAGAGGGGGAGGTGTTAAAAAAGTGGTAAAAGAGATTTCATGGTGGGTGTGGCTGATCCCAAGGCTTTATTAACTCAGACATTTAAATCAATACATTGGCATCCCAGGGCATTTTAGCATATAAAGGACATTCAGTTAAAGACAACACTTTTTGATTTATGGCTCAGCAGATCATAAATCCATGCTGACATTCAGATAAGGTCTGAGTAATTATTACATTATAATACTCTTATGTACACTGCATCTTGTATTTTTCTGGTTATTAGTAGGCGGATAACCGTATTTAAAATCCATGCATTAATCCACTGTTTAGATGTAAAAATAAAAAGACCCAAAGCTAAGTTCCTATTGTAAATTCTATCCGTCAACTTAATGTAAAACCTCCTACACACATTAGATATTGTCGGCTGAAGCAGAAATGATCAACAGTTTCAGATGACAATCTAGTGTGTATACAGGCCTGCTGACCTTCTTTAGTTTATTTATTCGTCCCTCTACCATGCCCATAGAACAGCAGTAGCCGAGCATTCTTTCGGTAAGGAGATTGTCAGATAAATGTCTAACTATTGTTCCTAATGATTTTACCTGACATGTGTGTAGCTAACTCAACTGTGTCTGAAAAGTTTTAGGCTAGATACAAATGGGTTGATATTTGACCTGATCAACTGCTCAGTCGATTGGATAAAAATATCATTGGGAATTTTCCACCGATTTTTTTTATAAATCCACCAAAAAATTAACTGCATATGCTGGTAATTTTTGCTATGAAATATCAACAGTACCACTGATTTAATTTGTATTTCACAGACTTCTGAAATATAGTCTGGGTTATCATTTTGTCTGGCAGCCAAATAAAGATATCTATACAAACCCCCCCTGCTCCACATAAGCATTTTGCCCAGGATGAGGACCAAAAGCTGGGTACACACAGAAAAGATTTTTGAAAAATGACAGACAGAATCTGCACAATCCTGTCTGTCATTTTTCAAAAATCCTGATACACACAGTCCCAAGCTTTCTCGATATGCACAGCATAGGGAGAATGTTGGGGACTGTGTGTTTCCCTTGGACTTGGCTGACTCCCCTATGGGAGTCGGCCACAGCCGAGCGAAATTTTCCCTCTTTCCTGAGCGACCACTCAGCCGACCCGAACGTTCGGCAGCCGTGCACTCGTTCTGGCAGCTGTATTGGTACTGTGTGTACCTAGCTTAAACCACTAGATACTCACATTTGGTTTTTATGTAGTTAAAGTGTATCTGCACCCAAAATCTAAAAAATTCTGTAGTGTAGGGGACCCCCCAGCAACCCTAAACGCTAGGGTTTTAAGTTTTATAAGTGCCCAGAAATCAATTTACCCACATCATTCCCTTGGCCTCTGCCTCTATTGCTATTTCCGAAAACTGAGTAAAATAGTGGCTGGACCGACAGCCATCTGTGATCGACTAAGATTCAGCCAATCCCAGACGCGGCTGCCGGTAGAAAGAGCCAGAACGAGGTGCTAAGTCTATTTCTGGGTGCTTTTTAAACTTAACTTAACTTAAAAAAATTAAATGCAGCACCACTGTATCCGGGGGGAGGTCAGGGAAGGGGCAGATATACGGATTACACACATTACACCACAGGCTCCTCTGTTCACTTTTCTGGACTTTCAACAGCGACTGCAGGACAACCTTAAAAAAGGTAAGAATTTTTAACATTACACAGTGGGCAAATTTTAGTTTAGGGGTGGACATGCCCTTTAAGCCGTTTTACTTACCAAAAGTTGCCTGATCCAGTGCTCTTCGCATCCTCTCTCTGCCGGCAATGAGAAGACTTTTGCAAGGAGTGGCGGAAACTATAGGTAGAGTAAAGCTGCTTAACTAAAAAGAAGCCAAGGATAAGACCTCAACAATTTAGGTCCTTCTTACCCTGGGCACAATCGAAGGAAAAAGGTGCAGGGAAGAGGTTAGTATAATTATCCTTTATCTTTTCCATTATTTCTTTTGGCCATTCTCTCTGCTTTATTACTGCCTTTGGCCTAAACATGATATAATAGAATTTTTTAAATACTGTAAATACTGAATGCTTACAAACAACTAGAAGTGAAACAATTTATCAGTACATGTGCAAGGCTTTGTACATAGAATAGCTAAAGATTGTTTAAGGCTCGTACATGATGATGACCCCTGAGTGCAAGACACATGAAAAACGATAGGTGTTTCGGCCATAATCGCATGTGTGTATGCGTGCGCCCAGGCGTCATTCTTCAATCCACCATGGCGGATCAACGAACGATGCCCGAGCGAATACATACACACACACAAACATCGCCCAAAAAGGCAGTTCGTCTCACATGTGTCCAGAGCTCGGGGTCGGGCATGGTTTTGTCCTATTGGACATGTGTATGGTATGGATCTTAGTCTTCTTTTCCGCTTGTTCTAAGGAAACAACCAGGACGCCCTGAGGAGCCCCAATATAATTTAGTGATCCAGCAGGGTATGGGGATCACTAAATCCATACGGGGAATGGGGATTGGTCGGCCGTGCGGCTATACACTATATGATCGGTATCGGCTCCCTCTATTAAAGTAAAGGGAGCCGATGCCGGCTGACAGAAATTTTCTGGCTTTCCCGATCGATCGGAACAGGAACATTATTTCATTCTTACATGTCTGATTTATGGCTCCTTGTTCAGGCTCCCTGGTGGGCAAAAATAATACAATGGGTTTTTATTTCTAGTCAGTAGTGGAACACCTTAATCAATTAAAATTTTACAGTAATGGAAAAAAGGCATACATTGTATTAGTCTTTATTTAAGTTCCACTTGCCAAGCATCTTTAACAGCAATGACTATGATTGCTGCTATAGACAAGAATGAAATTTGTGAAACAAAGAACCATAAATCATCTTGGATACTCCAAAAACCTCAATCACTCAGCCTAGCAGCTCTGTCACCTTCTGAATCACTGTTCTCTTTGTCACTGCCCAGCTTTTCACGCATTTACACCAAAATGTTTACACAGTGTTAAACTAACCCTAACTTTTGGCCTTTCTATGTAAATTGTTTTTAAGGAGGTAAAACCGAGGGTTTATGGCGCAAAGTGGAAGAGACACTAGGGGGGTTTACTGAAGCCGCAGCGCTCTATTTGCTTAAAAGTCACTGATAAAGCCAATGATTTATCAGCAGTTAAGGAACTTTTAGACAGAAGTTGCAATGGTGTGGCGGGTATTGGAAAAGACACATAAAATATAGCAGGGCTCTGTACATCCTATGCCTAAGTGCATACATTCCTATGTATATATAAGAGATAATTATAAAAGTTGCACACACGTATAATGCCCCGGGTGCATAACATGTAACTTACCAATTCCTTAGTTGTTTGAATAGCAAGTCTTGCATTAAGCAAGTCTAATACAATCAGGCATATGTCATCATTCATCTTCATTCAGTGGCTCAGGTGCTGCTAGCCCGTCATTGTCAGCTAACTATCTATCTAACACCATACAAAGAAGATGGAGGGAAAAGCGCACACTGGAACTCACGCATGCAACATCTTAAAAGTTCAAGGGTTTATTGAAACATACCAGACATACAAATGCCTTACGTGTTATCACACCAAAAAATCCATGCAAACTAAAATACCCACCCACCGAAGGCATTAGGCTTCCATCAAAAATGTAAAGGTGCAACACTTCTTTACCATGTGATAAAGTGCTCATTGCTAAAAAGTGCATTTATGATAAGGTGCACATAACAAAAAATGAACCCGCATATCTTACTATATGTGTAACATGCATTACTTCTTTAAATAATGTACCGCATCCATATGCATACATGTATGTTACATATTGCTTATTTTTCAAGCATAAATACAATAATACCTTATAATAGTTAGGTGACTCCAACTATAATCCTTAGGGCTTGTGTTAGAAACATCATGTGTGCTCCACTATCTATTGTTTATAATCTAATTCATAACTATAAGTTACAATTAAAAAGGGGGAAAAGTGTATATAGGCATGTATCTCAGGATTCAGGATGGTGTAACTTTTATTTACTGCTTGTAAAAGAGTCAATGCATTTCGGCATTCATCTTGTCCTGACGACAGCAAGATGAATGACGATTTGCATTGACTGTTTTAACAAGCAGTAAATAAAAGTTATTTTTTAAAGAAAAAACCTGAAGAGTGCACGGTGAATCCTGAGATACATGCCTATTTATTTAGTAGAGTGTTGGAGTGCAGCCCGATATATATATATTTATTCAAAAAGTTTGATACATATACTGTTTTCCTCTAAATGTTCTCTAATCACAATCCTTTACAACATAACTACCCCCACACAGACAATTACTTCCTTAAACAAAACAGGTCACATCAAATACTGAATTTAAACCCTAGGTACCCTTGTTTTTTATTTTAATATCCAGTAATTAAGCATTACTTCAGCTTTTCATAATGGCAGACTTCTATCCCCTTTCCTATTCCCTGATGGTTGGGTGCTGCTGGGGGTAAATTATGGTAGTGGTCTTGACTCATGATGGCCTCTGTATGGGGGGAAGGTATGTGTGGCTATGGGAATTGCTGTTATAATGCTGATAAATAATGGTGTGGGATAATGGTGGGGATATGTCTAACCTAACAACCCACCAAACCTAGATCTCGATAATGTACATGTGAGGCTTTTAATTATACTTACCTGCACTTATTCCCCGCCTGAAGGGGCCAGACCGGCAGAAGCAACACTTTTACTGATGAGACACTGCACCTCAGCTAATCACTGACACCACTGCCGTCCAGCAGAGAGCCGAGGAAACAAGTCCAGGTATGTATATTGGAGACCTCATACACACTGTTAAACCTAGCGCGGTCTAGGTTTTAGGGGGTAATTAGGTTAGATTTAAAGGGCGTGTCCACCCTCCAAACTAAAGTTAACCCACTACTGGCCCCACTGTGTAGTTAAAAAGTAATCCTTACCTTACTCTCTGCTCCAAAAGGTTCTCCTGTAGTGCTTGTCCAAAGTCCCAGAACAGCAGGTGCTGTTTTTCTGTTAGGAGCTGTCTTCCTGTGTAAAAGTTTTCCGCCTCCTCCCTGTCCTCTGAAGGACAGTGACATGTGCAGGGGAGCCCTTTCACCCCCTCCCTCCCCCACTCCTGATCCCTCCCTGGCTGCCCTTAACCCAGATAACTATTAAATATGTTAGATGGCATCCTTTCCCACCCCAACCACTATTAGATAGTTACATCAAGAATCCGAACTCTACTTATAGCCCTTTTGCTGCCGCGGCATCCTCTATTGCCGGCACCATGGCTGTGATGACTGCCTCTCAGCCAATCAAAGGAGCAGCTGCCGGTCCGCCCCCTGTGGACGAGGGGCTGTAAGTAGTGTTCTGCTGGTTGCAATTTCAAACATTAGAGGTCTACTGGTTGCCTATCCCTGCATTAGCGAAAATGTACTGCTATTTCACACAGATTTATTGAAGAGTGTTACAGATAAGTAAATAGGCAAGTGAAGAAACTATGGGCTAAATTTAAAGATTTACAATACAGTTTCAAAACACTTTAGAAAATAAAATCTTACATAATTATGATGATGATGAAATAAGACTTTAGATTGGTGTGTAGTTAATATACTTTCAGTTTACAGAGACAGATTAGTCTTTGCCGTTTGAAGTTGATTTTAAATACTTGTCATTTGCTGCTTTGTGCTTTCATGTAAGTAAGATCGTTATCGCATGGTCGTGAAGCAGATTCTTTTTTTTTTGATGAACCCCAATGCATAACTAACAGTATGTGTTGGTTAATTGCATGACATGCTTTCTGTTTTTGTTTTGTTTTTGCACGTGTAAGTTTGAGTAAAAAGTCCCTTGTCATCTTTTAAATACCTTACAGTGTAACCGCAAGGGCATGCATTAAACGTCAGAAAATAGTTTCTATATAGAAATTGATTATTATATAGCTAATAACTTTTTACTAACAGGTGTGCTGAAATGTCTTCTAAAGTAAGGCAATTTAAAGATAAACCTAAAAGAAAGTAATATAAAACTGGTACAAAAACAAAAAAAAATTCAGGCTTTAAGAAAGGCCTAATAGAGATCCAGGTCAGCAAAAGTTATGGCAGCCGAAAACAAACCAAGCCAGAGCTCTACAGAGCCTGAGGCCTTATAACAAGTAGATCCTCCTGAGAGTGAGGTTAGAATAGCAAATGCATCATCATCATCATGTTCAGCACTAATTAACCTTATGAACGCCCACCCAGTGCAACCCAGGTCAGATGCTGCTCACTATTTCCATTTGAAGCAGCGCACAAGGTGTACTTTCTTTCTGTGGCTGGTAGAAGTGCTATTTAGCTTTCTTACTGTAAACTGTAAACAATAGTGAGCTGAACCTAGAAATTACTTAAGGTAACTATCCCAAAAAACAACATCTCCCCCAATACATGTCCACAGTTCCAGCAGCTGAAATCCGCTACTCCATTTCACACCGTGCTGCCTTCCCTTAGATATCACACAGCAAAGATGAGTGCTAAAAGCCCGCCTCCTAGATGGCCCAGGGCCATGATTAACATATCACTTGTCACTGGCTGATGGGAATGTCTGCTACAGCCTCTCTCCTCCTTCTCTGCCATCAAACAAACTTGAAATGTTCAGTTGCTAGGATACAGCTTACATAATCAAGTGTTTTCTCACATGCTAGTTTTGAGTGACGTTTCAGGCAGACAGAATAGTTTCGCCCCCTTCACAGCATGGTAATTGAAAGGCAGAGAGAAGCTCAAAATCAGTAAAAAAAGTATGGGGAGGGCTGCATACCATTACTCTTTTGAAAGCGTTTTTTAAAAAAAAAAAAATGCATTGAGGCATTACAGTTATCCTTAAGATATTTGAGGTCGAGACATACTATGCTGTCATTGATCAGGCTGTAGGCAACATTGATCAAAAGTTTTCTAAAAATAAAAAACTAATTTACTTACATTCTCCTCGATCCATACTGCATAGTACCCAGGGTACTAAGTCCTCACTAAAGAGGCACTAAAACTCAGACTCAAACCCAAGCAAACTTTAACAATTCAGAATCTCCAACTTTGAGCTCTGTTTTCCCAAGCTTTGGGCGTATTTTCCGTTATCCTCGAATTTCTAATCGATAACCCTCAAATTTAGCACTCATACCCCTAGAATGTGGCATTGAAAGTTCTAGGCAAATTCAATTCTTACCGAATGCTACATTTGATGATTATCACAAATTTAAGGTTAATACAAATTCGAGGGTTACCGAGTGCTACATCGAGGGGTTGTACTTTGAAGTTGCGATAACCCTCCAGTGCAGCGTTCGGTAACCATCGAATTTGTGCTAATCCTTGAATGTATCATTCGGAACCTCTGAATTTTAGATGACCCTCAAATGTAGGGTTAGGTAACCCTTGAATTTACAATAACCCTCGAATTTACAGAAAACTCAATGCGGAAGCCGGACAATTGCCCAATCATGGGAAAAGTTAGTGTTTAAAAATAACAACTTTTGGTAATATGTACATGTTCCCCAGACCATTTCCCAGGGCCAGAGCCATTTACAGTAAGTTACCATTGCTATTTAACTGTATTAACTAAACTTTTAACGGGTTTGTTTTCGAACTATAAAATTTTACTCCTCTTTTTGGGGGAGGTTGAGATTTTGATAGTAAACTCTTCCTCATTTTTACCAAAATTGCTTCTTAAATATATTTAATTTAAATTTATAATTTAATATGTAGTTTTTTTAATTTGTGTGTTTATAACTAAGTTTATGTATGCAGTTAATTTATTAAGAGCTTTATAATCAGTGGATCATGAGAAATATTCAAATAATATTATAACTGGCTGCGTGTGTGTAGTTTTTTTTTGAATTTGAGGGTTTTTCTAAACTTGCTAAGTTTATGTATACAGTTAATTATTAAAAACTAAAAAAGGTATTAGGACATAACTACCAGGGGAGCAACTCGCAGGGCCCCCCATCTCTTATTTTTCCTATGACAGATACAGCCTCCTTCCAGAAAACCACTGTGGATGAAGTGATTCCTAGTGATGTCACTGCTGTATATTATGGTTCATGTAAAGTATTTATATAGGTATTATATATAAGGCTAGTTCATGTATGTAGTTTTTTTAACATGTTTTTCTAAACTTGGTAAAGTTTATGTTTGCAATTTTTATTAAAAGCTTTATATCAATAGTTCATGTATAAAAGTGATTTTTAATGTATTGGGGCTAATTTATTGAAAGGTGCGAAATTTGCCTGTGCAGAAACCAATCAGATATTATATAACTGCATTAGACCAGTACAAATGTATCATCTGATTGGATGCTTCAAATTAAGTCTGGGCACACACGGGGCTATATTTTTCCCTGCCGAGCATTCGCAGTGGCCTTCCAACACCATTAGATTTACCGACCAACCGACCCAGGCAATATCGGCGGGTGTTACCCAGCCTAAGAGCACAGGCTACTCTAATGTATATGCCCCATGGTGTCATATCTTGTTATCAAGTAAACTTGCACTATTAGAAAGTTTATATTTTGTGTTTTTCCTTTTTTGTGTAACCAGTATAAAATACCATAGGTAATTCTTGTACTGTCAACTATGCTAACAATGGCAATGGTGGTTTCTTAGCTTGTGCGAGTAATTGGTGGGCCTCCCGCACAGGCCCTAGATCCTAGATCCCCAGTCAGACACCGAATGTGTTGCTCAAAGGCTTTTTGGTGACACATATCTACACTGTTTAATGGCCTCCAATCAATGAATATCAATCTTAAGAATGTTTTTTTTTTAAATTATATCTACTATGTGTTCCATTTGGGGGCTATACAAAGGTAAAAGGTAATCGTGTCCTTACTACTCCCCGCACCCCTGGAATCTGTATTTTTGGTGTCTATCTTTATTTTTCGAAGGGACATTTTCTCTCCAAGCTAAAGCCCTGTTAAAATGCAGGATCCACACCTGCTTGGTAAATCCTATTTTCCTAAATTTCTTCCTCATCTCTTGACTGCTTCTATAAATGTAACTTCCTTAGTACAATTCTGTTGCAGTCTTATAAATTGCCCATATGGGATACCTCTTAATGGTGGAACTCACATTCAAATAAAATGTTATGTTCCATAAGGTACTGCCCAGTATGACATTTTTACATTGTACCTT
>JAACNH010006013.1:0-18497 GCA_019447015.1 Hymenochirus boettgeri
ATTTCATCAGAGTTTGCAATAAAAACACAGTTTTATGGATGCAATACCCAGAATCCATTTCATCGCCACTGTTAGCATAAAAGCATCCATTTCATTCAGTTGCTAGTTTTAGGATATCCAAGCCAGATTCCACTTCAATTGATTTTTATGGATTCATGCCATGACGCCCAGAATCCATTCATTCAGAGTTTGCCTACAAGAGTTTTAGGATCCATCAGACGCCCAGAATCCATTATTCAGGATTCACTACATGTTAGATTTACAGACATTTCACATACATGTTTTATGTTATCCATTCCAAAATGCCCAGATTCCATTTCATTCAGTTTCCACTACATGTGTTTGATGGATCAATCAAAAGCCCAGAATCCATTTCATTCAGGAGGTTTGCACTACATGTTTTATGGATGTCATCCATACGCCCAGAATCCATTTTCGAGTTTGCACAAACGGTTTTGATGGATCCCATCAAACTTCCAGAAATCCATTTCATTCAGGGTTTCCACTACATGTTTTATGGATCCACTACAAACCGCCCAGAATCCATTATTCAGATCCATCCAAAATGCCCAGAATCCCAGTTCATAAGAGTTTCCCACATGTTGTATGGATCCATCCAAACGCCCAGAATCCATTTCTTTCAGAGTTTCCACTACAATGTTTATGGATCCACCATAGGCCCAGATCCATTTCATTCAGCGTTTCACATTACGATGTTTTATGGATTCCAACATATTGCCCAGAACCATTTTCATTCAGAGCTTGCCACTACAGTTTTATGGAGTCCATCCAAACGCCCAGAGTCCATTTCAGTTAAGAGTTTCCACTAACATGTTTTATGGATCCATCCCATATGCCCAGAATCCATTTCATTCAGGAGTTTGCACTACAGGGTTTTACGAGATTCCATCCAGAAACGCCCAGAATCCATTTCATTCAGAGTTTCCATACATGTTTATGGCTCCATCCAAATGCCAGAATCCCATTTCATTCAGAGTTTCAACTACTGTTTTATGGATCCATCCAAGGCCCAGAATCCATTTCATCAGAATTTGGCACTACATGTTTATGGATCATCCAACAAAGCCCAGAATCCATTTCTTCAGAGTTTCAACTACATGTTTTATGGATCCATCCAAACGCCCAGAATCAATTCATTCAAGGGTTACCACATACTGTTTTATGGATCCATCCAAACGCCAGAATCCATTTCATTCAAAGTTTGCACTACATATTTTTGGATCCATCCAAATGCCCAGATCATTTCTTATTCAGCGTTTCCAGTACATGTTTTATGGATCCATCCAAACGCCAGGAATCCATTCATTCAGAGTTTGACACTACAGATTTATGGGAGCCATCAAGATGCCAGAATCCCATTCATTCAGATTGCCACTACATGTTGTGGAGCATCCTAGCCCAGATCCATGTCATTCAGGGTTTCCAACTAATAGTGATGGATCCATTCAAATTCACGATCGTCACGTGACTTTAAGCGGATGTGGTGAGTAAGGAAGAGGCATCGCCGCGCTCTTCTCACTATTTACAAAGGCTTGCGCAGTGATTGCATGTCGTTTGACGCCAGAGTCCCTGGCCTTAATTCTCTACGTGCGTGACAGATCACCAGCGTCGCGCAGCCTCAGGTTAATCTGCTTATGGGAGATTTTAATTGCAGAGTTTGAACCACGTGTTAATAGAACATCCAAACACCAGATCCATTTCACTTCAGCTGCACTGCATGTTTTATGGATCCATCATGGATCAACACCCAGAATGCATTTCTAGACACAAGCACATTTAAACACACACAATTAACTGCCATCATTTCAGTCTCTCACCTCAGCTGTTATAATCTACTTTGACCCTGGTAATTGTCCGTAGCAGGGCTCATCAATATTCTTCTAGCCAAGACTTCCTGGTAACCACTCGTCCAATGCCAAATGAACCGCAGGGCAGTAAGCAATGTAAAAAGACGGTTTCCATTTTTCCACATCTTCCCAGCCAGGACTGGTAAACGTTGCCATGTGAATGGCCGAGTCATTGTCGGTTGTACAAAACACAATGCAGAGATTAAAATTATGTCCTAAATAATAACAGTCCAATAATCCATAATTGAAACACCCTGATGCTGGTTTATGCAAGTGCAGGTATTGGTGGTAGAGCAAGCTGCATAAATTACATGGGATCATATTTGCTTTATAGACCCCTGGACTAAATGCAATGTGGCCCCCCAAATCATGGGACACTATTACCATGCAGGGAAATGTTTCGGCTCCCTCAGAAGTCACCAACACCAATCCTATGTTGAACAAAGGTTGAGGGAAAGCTTGAAAGCTTTCAGTACACATGGCCATCACGGCCCAAACCACAAGCACATATGTACAAATGGCCATTTTTGGCCAACTAGCGGTAAGGGATTGGCGCTGGTCTGCGGAAACGATGTTCATCAAGGCATCTTTTATATTAGATGCGGTCACCCACACACTTACCAATAGGGGATTAAAACAGCGATTTACCATATACATGTGCGTCCCAGGACAGACCCATGCAATGACACGTGTACGAAGCTTAGGGGCTGCTTGAGCCAGAACGCCATCAGTTTCTACTTGGAGTATTAGTTGACATAAGTGGCAGGTTATCTGGTCAATGTATAGATCAGGACCAGTTCCCGATAGGTCAATCATAAAAATTTGCAGGGAGAGTAAGTAATTAACAGGGGACCGCCCTACTTTCTTGCAGAAGCATTGCCGTAAACATCACGCAAACTGTCTGCATGGCAGGCGTGGGTCAGGTAGGTAGCGGGTTTTTACCTTGGAATGGGATTAGTGGCAAAATCCAACGCAAATAGTTTTTTTTGCATGGATGGCCGATGCAGTTTTCAGTTGGAAACAGAGCAGCCAGGCAAAAACCATAATAAAACCCACACAACCCTATATCACATCAAGCACACGGGTTTTTACATGTTTGTGCAGGGCCTGGTCTCCCAATGGTAATTCTGGTAATGGTAGTAAAAAGCAAAATTACCAGGGAGACGGGTAAACAGTGTGTAATGGCTTCAATGGATTTGGCAGATGTCCCATAGATTCTCCACTTGTCTGTCTGTGATTAATCAGAGGGGTTCTGGTACACAAAGGTGGGCTGGGCTAGGTGGGTTGTACTTTGACAAATGTGGTATTGCACAACTGCCGACCAGTCACACATGCTACTGCAGTGGGTTATGGATACAAACACCTGGCACACAAGGTTTTGGAAACACCAAACTTTCCAGCATGCCTTGTGGCAGATGACAACAGATGCTGGGAGTTGCACAGCGTATACCAACCACCATCACGACAGTATGATCACCAACGGTTTGACAGCAGTGGTTTCACCATAATGAGACAATCCATTCACGCCTTGTAGTTGGAAAATAACGGGGGGGTTTACTATGGAGAGGTAGACAGAGGACAAGGAAAGTGACAGGAGCCACATGGGAGACACGACCAGTCCTTCCCTGACATGGTAATACAGGCGAATAGCTGTGAGTCCCGCGGCCGTTTCTTCAGATCTCTATAAGCCCGGATAGTCATGGACATCTCAGCAATGAGCCTCAACCGCTGCTTCCTCTAGCCATCGATCGAACCGCAACACCCACTGATTCACGGAGGTGGACCTTTACAACAACATAGACAATCTACCAATAGGGAAATCGACCGGCAGCGGAAAGGCGGAAAAAGCAATACAGGAACTGACCGTCCGAGCGGGCGGGGACCCTCCCTTATTGATCGTAACAAAGTAACGTGATCGTCTGCAAGTAAAAAGCCAAAAAAAATCCATTTTTATTATATAAAAATGGTAAGGGGTTGTGTTATTATATAGAGTTACCGTCTAAACACAGAGTTTTATAATTACATATATCCCAGCATTCAATTAACCTCCCAACATTTCACCTTACCTGCCCATTTAAACTCAAAGTTACATTCACTTACATCCCCAACATTCAATACCTCCAACGTTCATTCCACGTACTCCCATTACCGCCCAACGTTACATTTCCACTACCTTCCAACTTCACTACCTCCCAACGTTACATCCACTTATCCCTTTACTTCCAAGTTACATCACTGACATCCCATACCTCCCAACGTGACATTAACTTACATACCATGGACCTCCCACAATGTTAACCTTCACTTTGCCTCCAATACCTACCCAACATTCACTTACTCCCAACTCACTTACCTCTTAACATATCATACCAACATTCCGTAAACCTCCTTACCTCAAACATTGACAATACCTCCTAAGAACTATACCCCCAACAGTCATTACTCTTAACACATTCACTTACCTGAAACATAATCTATACCAACATTCCGTTACCCTCCCAACCTCACTTACCTCTTAGATGTACTACAGTACAACATTCACTTACTTCTTAACATGTAAATTACTCCCTCATTAACTACCTCTTAACATGTTATACCTCCCAACATTACTTGCCTCTTAACATGTACATACTCCCAACATTCCCTTACACTCTTAACATGTACACCATGCCTCCCCAACATTCACTTACCTCTTAACTGTACATACCTGCACACGTTCACTTACCTCTTACATTACATACTCCCAACATCACTGACTTGACCATAGCTCCAACATTGCATTAGTTCAATAGCCTCTCAACAGTCACTTCCCATACCTCCAACATTCAACTTCCCCCCATTACCTTCAACATTCACGCACCTTTGGAACATGAATACCGCCCAAACCTTCCCTTACCGTGCTAACAGGTACGATACCGCCCAAATTGCACGTACCGCTTAATATAAATCAGTACCACTATTGCTATACCTTCCAAACTTGTACCTCCCAACCATCACGACCTACATGCCTCCCAAGATTCATTACCTCTGAAACATGTCAGACCGCCCAACCTTCCCTACCTCTTAACATGTACATACCGGCCCAAGCCAGGCACGGACCGGAGTAACGCATCAGGACAAACAGTCCGAGACCGGCAACAGACCGCCCCAGGCGCCAAACAGACGGACCGTCCAAACAGGCACGGACCGTGGCACAACAGGGCACGTACCCTCGGAACACAGTTCATTACCTCTTAACATAATGTCATGACCAACATTCTCAAAACCTTCCAACTAACTCCCAACCTTCACGTACCTTTAGCATTGTACATACCTCCCTACATTCACTTACCTCTAACAGTTATAACCTCCTACATTAACTTTCCTCTACACATGTACATACCTCCCACTTCACTTCCTTTAACGGACAATATACTTCACCTTGTTCCACGATCCACTGCAGCAAGTACCTAGGGGGAGGACGCAAAATCGCTAAGTCATAACCCTGGGTTCGTTCTCTAACGCCTGCACTACTTACCGCAAATCTGCTTCGCGAATCCAGACTGTCCACATCTCTCCTACTTGTCAGTGACACGTCGTTTGAGGCAGCCAATTGGAAGACACCGCCTCCTTGCAGAGAGTATTTCCGATTGGGCGCCTGCGATCTGTCATGAAGCAGGAATGAGGCGGGGAACGAAAAAAGCGAGCGGCGAAAGCAAGAGATTTGGTGGTACGTTAGTGAAGGGGTAGAGAAAGAAAACCAGGGTGAGGACTTAGCGATTTAGGTACTCACCCGGGGGTTACTATGCAGCTAGGGAGGAAAAGAGAGCGAGGGTGAGGTTGAGTAGACTTGTCCGTTTTAACTTGTTAAACAGGCCTCCCCAACATTTTCACTTACATCTTAAAAATGTCATACCGTCCCAGGTTCACGTATCCCTCTTCACATTACATACCTCCCAACAGTCACTACCCCATGACCTCCCAACATCACTTACTGATGGATGGCTGAACCTTGGTGCTGCTCTGCTCAGGTGGGGATTCTGGGGACGTTCTGAAAGGTGCAGGTTGTTGCGTTGCTTCTAATTTTGCCCCAAACAATAGATAGATCGATAGATAATAGATAGACAGATAGTAGGTAGGACAGGAGATAGACTAGATAGATTATTACATAGATAGATGGGATGGATAGATAGGACAGATAGATAGATAGATAGATAGATAATATTATTAATAGAATCGATAGACAGGACAGAGATAGATAGGTAGGTTAGGTATGTAGATAGTTGGATAGAAGATAGATAGATAGATATATTCTACATACATAGATAGATAGATATATAGATAGACAGACAGAGCTAGATAGGTAGGTTAGGTAGGTAGATAGATAGATAGATATACATAGATAGAGAGATCGACAGACAATAGAAGGTAGGTAGATAGATGGATGGAGAGATAGACAGACAGACAGAGGATAGGTAGATAGTAGTAGATAGAAGATAGATGAGTGATAGATAGAGTTAGATAAGAATAATTATACCTAGATAGTAGATAGATAGATAGATAGACAGACAGAGATAGGTAGGTAGATAGATGGATAGATAAAGATAGATAGATAATTATACATAGAAGATAGATAGACAGACAGAGCTAGATAGGTAAGTAGGATAGATGGATGGATAGATAGACGACAGAGATAGGTTGATAATAGGTAGATAGATAGATAGATAGATAGATAGATAGATAGATAGATAGGACAGTGACAGAGATTGATCGATAGTAGATAGATAGATGGAGTGATAGATAGATAGATAGATGGATAGATTAGAATAGACAGAGATAGATCGGGATAGAAAGGTAGATAGGTATATAGATAGGACATAGATAGTGATGATTAGTAGATAGATGTAGTGATAGATAGATCGATGAGATAGATAATCAAAGGTTAGATAGACAGACAGGGATTAGAAGGTCGGTTAGATAGACTCGATGAGAGATAGAGAGATATATTATTACATAGATAGGATAATAGATAGACAGACAGAGATAGATAGGTAGGTAGATATATGGATGGATAGACTAGACAGACAGAGATAGGTAGAGAGATAGATGGAGTGATAGATAGATAGATAGTAGATAGATGATAGTAGATAGATAGATAGTAGATAGAGGAGTGAGCGATAGTAGTAGATAGATGATAGAAAGGTAGGATAGGTTAAGTAGGATAGACATAGATAGATAGATAGATGATATAGATCATAGATTACAAAGGTAAATACAAAGACAGAAAGAGGATAGAGATAGCAAGGTAGATAGATAGATAGCGAGATAGATCGATAGATAGCAGAGATATTTATATCAGGATAGAAGCTAGATAGCAGAGATAGATAGATAATAGAGAAGATAATAGCGGCTAGATAGATAGATAGCAGAGGAGATTAGATAGAAGATAGAAGAGATAGTAGATAGGTAGGTAGATAGGACATAGATGATGATAGATAGGTAGATAGATAGATAGCAGGATAGAAGATAGATAGAGAGATAAGTTATATATCAGAGATAGCTTAGCTAGATAGCAGAGATAGATAGATAGCAGAAAGAGATAGATGATAGATAGGATAGAGATAGAAAGGTAGATCGGTAGGTTAGATAGGACAGAGCTAGATAGCTAGATAGGTAGATAGATGGAGTTGACAGATAGATAGATGAGATAGATAGTACAAAGGTAGATAGGGACAGACAGCGATAGATAGGTAGGTAGAGAGGATAGATGATTAGATAGATAGATAGATAGTAGATAGATAGATATATTATTACATAGATAGATAGATTAGATAGAATAGACAGACAGAGATAGATAGGTCGGTAGGTAGGGTAGGAGGTAGATAGATGGATGGATAATAGACAGACAGAGTAGGTAGATAGATAGTAGATAGATAGATGATAGATAGATAGATAGATAGATAGATGGAGTGATAGATAGATAGAGTGATAGAAAAGGTTAGATAGGTGGTAGATAGGACATAGATAGGTAGATAGATGGCGTGATAGAGAGATGATATAGATAGATAGATACAAAGGTAAATAGATAGACAGACAGAGATAGATAGGTAAGATAGCAGAGATAGATCGATAGAAGCAGAGATAGGAATACAGAGAGAGATAGAAGATAGATAGATAGATAGAAAGCAGAGGAAGATAGAGAAGAGAGATAGATAATAGCGATAGATAGATAGCTTAGATAAGATGATAGATAGATAGATAGATAGCAGAGATAGATAGATAGATAATAGAGATAGATTAGATAATAGCGATAGATAGTAGGATAGATAGATTAGATAGATAGATACAAAGGTAAATAGATAGACAGACAGAGATAGAGAGGTAGAGATAGATAGCCGAGATAGATAGATAGAGAGGAGCAGGATAGTATATATCAGAGATAGATAGATAGATAGCAGAGATCGATAGATAATAGAGCTAGATAGAAGAGATAGCAGAGCTAGACAGATAGATAGCAGAGATGAAATAGATGATAGGATAGATAGATAGCAGAGAAGATATATGATAGATAGCAGAGATAGATAGATAGCAGAGAAGATAGATCGATAGATAGATAGCCAGAGAAGATGATAGCAGAGAAGATTGATAATAGAGATAGATAGATAATAGCGATAGATAGATAGATAGATAGCAGAATAGGAAATAGATAGATAGAGGAAGATAGATAGATGGTGATAGATAGATAGCAGAGATAGATAGATAGATGATAGAAAGTAGATGGAGGTAGATGGTAGATAGACATAGATAGATTTTTTTAGGATAGAAGATAAGATAGGTAGATTTAGATGGAGTGTATAGATAGATAAGATGAGATCATTAGATACAAAGGGAGATAGGACCAGACAGCGATAGTGATAGATAGATAGATGGAGTGATAGATAGATAGTAGATAGATAGAGATTGATAGAAGGTGATTAGGTAGGTAGATAGACATAAGATAGGTAGATAGGATGGAGTGATGAGATAGATAGAAGATGATTATAGGAGATAGATACAAAGGTAAATAGATAGACAGACAGAGATAGATCGGTAGGTAGATAGATTAGATAGCAGAGATAGTTATATATCGGAGATAGATAGAGATAGATAAGCAGAGATAGATAGATAATAGAGATAGATAGATAGATGGATAGATTAGATTAGATAGGCAGGCAGAGAGATAGATAGCAGAGTAGATAGATAGCAGAGAGAGAGAGATAGATAGCAGATAGATAGATAATAGACATACTAGCGAGAGAGGAGATAATTAGTCGATAGATAGATAGATAGATGAGCGAGAAATAGATCGATAGAGATAGATAGATCGATGCAGAGATAGATAGATATACAGATAGATAGATACGATAGATATATAGTTGCAGAGATAGATAGATAGCATCAGATTCATGGGTAGGTGAGGTTTCGTAATCCAGTTCTATGGAAGAACGGAGGTAAAGGAGCTGTGCATTACCTTCCGTTCTGCAATAGAACCACCACGGAGCAGGAGAGAAGGTTAAAAGAACTTATCGCTCGCTCGCTCCCCCGGAGTTGTAGTATGACAGGCTGTAGTCTACAGTCCGACGGACCTTGTCTTCTATGCGCATGCGCGATCTATGCGCATAGAAAACAGGTCCGGCGTGACCTTGTCAGACCAAGCGCCGGCGGGGTGGGGGGAGAGAGCGATGCTGGGTACATTTCATTCAGAGTTTGCACTACATGTTTTATGGATCCATCCATACGCCCAGAATCCATTTCATTCAGAGTTTGCACTACATGTTTTATGGAGAATCCATTTCATTCAGAGTTTGCACTACATGTTTTATGGATCCATTCAAACGCCCAGAATCCATTTCATTCAGAGTTTGCACTACATGTTTTATGTATCCATCCAAAATGCCCAGAATCCATTTCATTCAGTTTCCACTACATGTTTTATGGATCCATCCAAAAGCCCAGAATCCATTTCATTCAGAGTTTGCACTACATGTTTTATGGATCCATTTCATTCAGAGTTTCCACTACATGTTTTATGGATCCATCCATATGCCCAGAATCCATTTCATTCAGAGCTTGCACTACATGTTTTATGGATCCATCCAAACGCCCAGAGTCCATTTCATTAAGAGTTTCCACTACATGTTTTATGGATCCATCCATATGCCCAGAATCCATTTCATTCAGAGTTTGCACTACAGGTTTTACAGATCCATCCAAACGCCCAGAATCCATTTCATTCAGAGTTTCCACTACATGTTTTATGGATCCATCCAAATGCCCAGAATCCATTTCATTCAGAGTTTCCACTACATGTTTTATGGATCCATCCATAGGCCCAGAATCCATTTCATTCAGAATTTGCACTACATGTTTTATGGATCCATCCAAACGCCCAGAATCCATTTCATTCAGAGTTTCCACTACATGTTTTATGGATCCATCCAAACGCCCAGAATCAATTTCATTCAAGGGTTACCACTACATGTTTTATGGATCCATCCAAACGCCCAGAATCAATTTCATTCAAGGGTTACCACTACATGTTTTATGGATCCATCCAAACGCCCAGAATCCATTTCATTCAAAGTTTGCACTACATATTTTATGGATCCATCCAAATGCCCAGAATCTATTTCATTCAGAGTTTCCAGTACATGTTTTATGGATCCATCCAAACGCCCAGAATCCATTTCATTCAAAATCCATTTTTATTATATAATAGGCAATGGGTCTGTGTTCATTATATAGATTACCTCTAAACACAGAGTTTATAATTACATATATCCCAGCATGTCAATTACCTCCCAACATTCACTTACCTCCCATTACCTCCCAACGTTACATTCACTTACATCCCCAACATTCACTCCTCCAACGTTCATTCACGTACTCCCATTACCTCCCAACGTTACATTCACTACCTCCCAACTTCACTTACCTCCCACGTTACATCACTTACCCTTTCCCATGTTACATCACTACATCCCATTACCTCCCAACGTGATCCAGTTAATCATTACATACCATGACCTACCCCAATGTTACCTTCACTTACCTGCTCCATACCACTCCAACATTCACTTACTGCCCAACATCACTTACCTCTAACATATCATACCAACATTCCGTATACCTCCTTAACCCACAACATTGACAATACCTCCTATAGAACTTAATACCCCCAACATTCATTACTCTTAACCATTCACTTACTATAACATAATCATACCAACATTCCGTTACCTCCCAACTTCACTTACCTCTTTACATGTACTACGTACCCCAACATTCACTTACTTCTTAACATGGGTATTACCTCCCTCATCTAACTTACCTCTTAACATGTTATACCTCCAACATTCACTTGCCTCTTAACAATGTACATACTCCCAACTTCCCTTACCTCTTAACATGTACACCATGCCTCCCCAACATCCTTACCTCTTAACATGTACATACCTGCACCACGTTCACTACCTACCCTCTTACATTACATACCTCCCAACATTCACTGTACTTGACCATATCTCCCACATTCATTAGTTCACCATAGCCTCTCAACAGTCACTTCCCAACCTCCAACATTCAACTTCCCCCCATTACTCCAACATTCACCTTACCTTTGTAACATTACCGCCCCAACCTTCCCTTCCTGCGTAACAGGTACGATACCTCCCAAAGTCCTTACCTCTTAATATAATCATACCAACATTCCTATACCTTCCAACTTGTACCTCCCAACCATCACTTACCTACATGCCTCCCAAGATTCACTTACCTCTTAACATGTACATACCGTCCCAACCTTCCCTACCTCTTAACATGTACTACCCCCAAGCCAGCTACCCGGTCTTAACACATCAGACAAACAGTTCCGTCAGTACCGTCCAACAACGCTCCCAGGTCGCCACAACATACTACCTCCAAACAGGTCACGGACCGTGGCCCAACAGTCACGTCCCTCGTTCACATTCACTTACCTCTTAACATAATCATGACCAACATTCCAAACCTTCCAACTACCTCCCAACCCTTCCGTTACCTCTTAGCATGTACATCCCTCCCTACATTCACTTACCTCTTACATGTTATACCTCCTACATTAACTTTCCTCTACACATGTACATACCTCCCACACTTCACCTTCCTCTTAAGGACAATTATACTTCACCGTTCCACGATCCACTGCAGCATAGTACCTAGGGGGAGGACCAAAATCGCTAAGTATACCCTGCACGGTTTCTTCTCTAACGCCTGCACTACTTACCGCAAAATCTGTCTTCGCGATCGCAGACTGTTCCACACTCCTCTCTCCTACTGTCAGTGACACGCGTTGAGCAGCCAATTGGAAGACACACGCTCCTTGCAGAGAGTATTTCCATTGGCGCCCTGCGATCTGTCATGAAGCAGGAAGAGGCGCGGGAACGAAAAAGCGATCGGCGAAGCAGATTTGGGGTACAGTAGTGAAGGAGTAGAGAAAGAAACCCAGGGTGAGGACTTAGCGATTTAGGTACCTCACCCTGGGGGTTACTATGCAGCTAGGAGGAAGAGGCCGAGGGTGAGGTTGAGTGATTGTCCGTTTTACTTGTTTAACAGCCTCCCCAACATTTTCACTTACCTCTTAAACATGTCATACTCCCATGTTCACTTCCCTCTTTCACATTACATACCTCCAACATTCACTTACCCCATCCTCCCACATCACTTACCTGACTGGACTGGCTGAACCTTGGTGGCTGCTCTGCTCAGGTGGGGGATTCTGGGACAGTTCTGAAAGGTGGCAGGGCTTGTTGCAGTTGCTTCTAATTTTGCCCCAAACAATAGATAGATCGATAGTATAATAGATAACTAGATAGTAGGTAGGACAGGAGATAGACTAGATAGATTATACATAGATAGATGGATGGAATAGATAGAAGACAGGATAGATAGATAGATAGATAATAATATTATTACATAAATGATAGACAGGACAGAGATAGATAGGTAGGGTATGTAGATATTGATAAGATAGATAGATAGATATATTATAACATACATAGATAGATAATATATAGATAGACAGACAGAGCTGATAGTAGGTTAGGTAGGTAGATAGATAGATAGATATACATAGATAAGAGATCGACAGACAGATAGAAGGTAGTAGATAGTGGATGGGATATATGACAGACAGACAGACAGATAGGTAGATAGTAGTAGATAGAAATACATGAGTGATAGATGAGTATAGAATATATTATACATAGATAGAGATAGATAGTATAGATAGACAGACAGAGATAGTAGGTTAGATTAGATGGAGATAGATAGAATCGATAGATAGTATAAGTTATACATAGTAGATAGATAGACAGACAGAGCATAGATAGGGTAAGTAGGATAGATGGATGGATAGATAGACAGACGAGATAGGTTGATAAGTAGTAGATGATGATATAGATAGATAGATAGATAGATAGATAGATAGATAGATGATAGACAGGACACGAGATTGATCGATACGTCTATCGTAGACTGGGTGATCATAGATAGATAGCTGGATAGCATTAGATCGACGAGATGACTCGGGCTAGACAGGTCTAGGCTATAGTAGACTAGACTTTTGCTTTAGCGTAGCTAGCTGAGATAGAGACTAGATGCTAGGATAGATAGCTCGATGCAGTTACGATCAGAGATAGACAGCAGGATAGAAAGGTGGTTAGATAGACTCGATGGATATATGAGTAGATATATTATACACTAGAGAGATAATAGATAGACAGACAGAGATCGATAGGTAAGGTAGACTCTATTGTGACTAGAAGACAGAGATAGTAGAGAGCACTAGGTGGGGCATACGTACGATAGAAGCGTAGATGATTAGATAGATAGATAGCTGATACAGATGAGCGCATAGCTAGCTACGACTACGATCGCTCGAGAGGCGTTGCTCGTCTCTAGCGCTCTGTACGCGATATGAGCTACGCCCTAGCTGATCGATGACTATATCGTAGTCGCCTACCCAGGTAAATACAAATCGACAATACAGAGGATAGAGATAGAAGGTAGATATCGGATAGCAGAGATAGATCAGATAGATGCAGTGATATTTTATCAGGATGAAGCTAGATAGCAGAGCAGTACATAGATAATAGAGATCGATAATAGCGGCATAGATAGATAGATAGTCAAGGAGATAGATAGATAGATAGACGAGATAGATAGATAGGTAGGTAGATTAGACATAGATGATGATAGATAGGTAGATAGATAGATAGCAGAGATAGAAGATAGATAGAGAGATAAGTTATATATCGAGATAGCTAGCTAGATGCAGAGATAGATACGATAGCAGAAAGAGCATAGATGATAGATAGGTAGATAGAAAGGTAGAGTAGTTAGATGGACATGCTAGCTTAGATAGTAGATAGATAGTCATAGATGAGTTGACAGAGTAGATAGTATGAGATAGATAGATACAAAGGTAGATAGGACAGACAGCGATAGATAGGTAGGTAGATAGATAGATGATAGATAGATAGATAGAAGTAGATAGATAGATATATTATACATAGATAATAGATAATAGATAACAGACAGAGATAGATAGTGGTAGGTAGGGTAGCAGGTAGATAGATGGATGGATAATAGACGACAGAGATAGGTAGATAGATAGTAGATGATAGATATAGATAGATAGATAATAGATAGATGGAGTGATAGATAGATAGATTATAGAAAGGTTAGATAGGTAGGTGATCAGAGACGTATAAGATATGGTAGATGAGCGTGATAAGAGTATGATATAGATAGATAGATACAAGGTAAATAGATAGACAGACAGAGATAGATAGGTAGATAGCAGAGATAGATCAGATAGTATAGCAGAGATAGTAATACAGAGAAGATAGATAGATAGATAGATAGATAGAGAACAGAGGATAGATAGAGTAAAGAGATAGATAATAGCGATAGATAATAGATAGATAAGATGATAGATAGATAGATAGATAGCAGAGATAGATAATAGATAATAGTAGATAGATTAGATAATAGCGATAGATAGTAGATATAGATGATAGATAGATAGATAGATACAAAGTAAATAGATAGACAGACAGAGATAGATATGGAGATAGATATATAGCGAGATAGATAGAGAGAGTAGTACAGTATAGTATATATCAAGATAGATACGATAGATAGCAGAGATCGATAATGAATATGAGCTAGATAGATAGAGACTAGCAGACTAGACATATAGATATCAGAGATAGAAATAGATGATAGATATGGATAGATAGCAGAGAGTATAGATAGATAGCAGAGATAGATAGAAGCGAGAGAAGATAAGATCGATAGATAGATTAGCAGAGATAGATGATAGCAAGAGAGATGATAATAGAGATAGTAGTATAGATAGATATGATAGATAGATAGCAGAGATAGAAATAGATAATAGATGAAGATAGATAGATGGGATGATAGATAGATAGCCAGAATAGATAGATAGATGATAGAAAGTAGATGAGGTAAGGTAGATAGACCTAGATAGATTTAGGATGAGATAAGATAGGTAGATTAGATTGGATTATAGATAGATAGATGAGATCATAGATAACAAAGGGAGATAGGACCAGACAGCGATAGTGATAGATAGATAGATGGAGTGAGTAGATAGAATAGTAGAATAGATAGATTGATAGAAAGTTGAATAGGTAGGTAGATAACATGATAGGTTAGATAGGATGGGAGTGATAGATGATAGAAATGATATAGAAGATAGATACAAAGGAAATAGATAGACAGCGAGACTAGATCAGTAGGTAGATAGATTAATACAGCAGATAGTTATATATCGAGATAGATAAGATAGATAGATGCAGATAGATAGATAATAGAGATAGAAAGATAGATGGATAGATGTAGATGGCAAGATAGGAGGAGAAGATAGAGCGAGTTAGATAGATAGCAGAGAGAGATAGATAGATAGCAGATCGATAGATAATAGACATATGAGCGTAGAAGGAGTATAATAGCGTAGATAGATAGAATTTTTTAGATAGCAGAAATAGATAGATAGATGATAGATAGATGATGCAGAGATAGATAGATATACAGATAGATAGATACGATTAGATATATAGATTGCAGAGATAGATAGATAGCATCAGATTCATGGGTACGGTGAGGTTTCGTAATCCAGTTTCTATGAAGAACGGGAGGTAAGGAGCTGTGCTTACCTCCGTTCTTCAATAGAACACCACAGGAGCAGGAGAGAAGGTAACGAACTTATCCGCTCGCTCGCTCCCCCCCCGGGTTGTAGTATGACAGTGTGTCTCAGTCCGACGGACCTTGTCTTCTATGCGCATGCGCGATCTATGCGCATAGAAAACAGGTCCGCGTGACCTTGTCAGACCAAGCGCCGGCGGGGTGGGGGGAGAGAGCGATGCTGGGTATAACAAAGTAACGTGATCTGTTCTGCAAGTGAAAAAGCCAAAAATCCATTTTTATTATATAACATAGGTAATGGGTCTGTGTTCATTATATAGATTTACCTCTAAACACAGGAAGTGAATGTTGGGATGTAAGTGAATGTAACGTTGGGAGGTAATGGGTCTGTGTTCATTATATAGATTTACCTCTAAACACAGGTTTATAATTACATATCTCCCAGCATTCAATTACCTCCCAACATTCACTTACCTCCCATTACCTCCCAACGTTACATTCACTTACATCCCAACATTCACTCCCATTACCTCCCAACGTTACATTCACTTACATCCCAACATTCACTTACCTCCCAACGTTACATTCACTTACTCCCATTACCTCCCAACGTTACATTCACTTACCTCCCAACATTCACTTACCTCCCAACGTTACATTCACTTACCTCCCATTTCCTCCCAACGTTACATTCACTTACATCCCATTACCTCCCAACGTTACATTCACTTACATACATTCACTTACCTCTTAACATAATCATACCAACATTCCTATACCTCCTTTACCTCCCAACATTGACCATACCTCCTAAGTAACTATACCTCCCAACATTCACTTACCTCTTAACATACCTCCTAAGTAACTATACCTCCCAACATTCACTTACCTCTTAACACATTCACTTACCTTAACATAATCATACCAACATTCCTTTACCTCCCAACCTTCACTTACCTCTTAGCATGTACATACCTCCCTACATTCACTTACCTCTTAACATGTTATACCTAAAGAGTAAGTGAAGTTGGGAGGTAAAGGAATGTTGGATGATTATGTTAAGTAAGTGAAGGTGGTTAAGAGGTAAGGGAATGTTGGGAGGTATTATATAGTTTAATAGGAGGTTATGTCAATGTTGGGAGTTGGGTTAAAGGAGGTATAGGAATGTGGTCTTATGATTATGTTACGGGTAAGTGAATGTTGGGCGGTTGGTAAGTGAATGTTGGAGGGTAAATGGGAGCAGTGTAAGTGAACGGTAACATTGGAGGTAAGTAATGGTATGTAATGAATGTAACGTGGGGATCCTCGGGTAAGTGGGAGGTAAGTGAAGGTACGTTGGGAGTAACATGGGAGGTAAGTGCAATGTAACGTGGCGAGGTAAGTTGGAAGTTGGGAGGGTAACCGTGAATGTAAGTTGGGAGGGTTAATGGAGTAAGCTGAATGTAACTGTTGGAGGGTAGTTGAATGTGGGGATGTAAGTGAATGTAACTTGAGGTAAATGGGCAGGTAAGGTGAATGTTGGGAGGTTAATTGACAATGCTGGGAATATGCTATTATAAACCTTGTTTAGAGGGAATAACTCTATATAATGAAACACAGACCCCTTACCATTGTTATATAACTAAAAACGGATTTTGCTTTTTACTTAATAGCAGACGATCACGTTACTTGTTACGAGCAATAAGGGAGCGGGTCCACGCACGCTACGGACAGGCTCAGTTCCTTATATGCTTTTCCGCCTATTCCGCTTGCCGGTTACGATTTCCTATGGTAGATGTGTCTATGTTGTGTAAAGGGTCCCCTCGTGAAGTCAGTGTGGTGTTGCGGTGTAGCATACGATGGCTACAGAGGAAGCGCGGTTGACGGCTCATTGCTGAGATGTCCAGAGCTATCGGCTTATAGAGATTGAAGAAACGGGCGCGGGACTACAGCTATTCGTGGTATTACCTAGGTCAGGGAAGGACTGGTCGTGTCCTCCAGTGGCTCCTGTCACTTTCTTGTCCTCTGTCTACTCTCCTAGTAAACCCCACGTTATTTTCCAACTACAAGGCGGAAATGGATTCTCATTATGTGAACACCACTGACTGTCAAAACCGTGGGATAATTCTGAGGTGGTGTATACGCGGCAACTCCACAGATCTGCTTGGTCATCTGCACCAAAGGAATGCTGGGAGTTGTGTTTTCCAAAACTTTGTGCCAAGGTGTTGTATCCTATCATGTACATACCTCCCTACATTCACTTACCTCTTAACATGTTATACCTCCCAACATTCACTTGCCTCTTAACATGTACATACCTCCCAACATTCACTTGCCTCTTAACATGTACATACCTCCCAACATTCCCTTACCTCTTAACATGTTACACATGCCTCCCAACATTCACTTACCTCTTAACAT
>JAACNH010006014.1:0-18492 GCA_019447015.1 Hymenochirus boettgeri
AATATGTGCCCACAACACAGACTGGTAAATAGAAGGTGCCCAGCCCACATAGATTGGTAAATATAAGATGCCCTCATGCCAGCTACATACAAGTTTGCCCACAGTGACTGGTATATACCTAAATATATACCAAGTTAGCGAGCCAACTTGGCCAATGGGAGATGGAGTGGTGTGGTGGTCTCCAATACTCATTATCAGTCATTGGCCCCCCTGGCTGTCAAAACAATAAGTGTGTTGTTAACTCCCTAGCCACTGTTTTCCCTTTAAAACTGAAACCATGTAAAATCAGCATGCTGAACGGCTGGTCAGTATTTATATAAGAAGCATGATGCAGGCGTGACACTGACAACATGCCAAGGATACATTAGCTCCCCATGCTTACTGGCAATTAGTAATACACAGACAAGTGTCCACTTAAAGATGAACAGGGAAGTGATTGTGGATGCTAAAATCTACTAATCTACTATCTACTAATTCCTTCACTTGATTCATTCTCCTTAAAGACAGGTTATTCAATAAAAGTTCTTATCGTTAAAAATGGTGCTAATTTTGCCCCAACCAATCGCACAATCAGGCGTGATTTACCAGCATACACCATCACCCATTCATCCCAATGGGCAACCGAGATCGGTCGCGGTCATTAGCACCCAACACCATGCAATATCTTCTGTTACACGGAAATATCATATGGTGTGTACCCAGCCTAAAACCATAAAGAACCCCAAAGCTAAAGGCAACTACCATATTAGTGAGATACATTTAGGGCACTGTCCAAATATTGGATACATTCAACTGTGGGAGTATCCAGCAATCTGAGACGGTGTTATAAATATTACACTGCGTTATTTATTGCGTATTTACACCATGGTGGATGAATATAGGACTCCATCTCATTGTCTGTGGTAAGGACACAACGCTTCCTTTACTGTCTGGGCTGTTTCTTCTACAATTCTGGCTGTAATAGAGTTCCAGTGGTGTTGGGCAAAGAACTAAAATAAAAGGGCCCCATTGTAACGTCTTGGTGGTGATGGTCATTCCATGTTATAATTCCAACATAGGGATGTACATGATCCCAGAAAGGAATTATCAGTAAGGGGGAAAGTCATTACAGTTCCACAGAAAAGAAAACAGGTTAAAACACTTTAGGGCTGAGGCAATATGAGGCGCAAAATTCAGTCTATTAATTTGTACCAACCAATCAAATATTAGCTTTTTACTGGGTTACTGCAGTTAGACAGCATTGTATTGGTTACTGATGATTATTGGCAAGGGGAAACTGTTACATCTCTTATAGCATCAGTCATGCTGATGGGAATAACTTTGGGCCTTTGGCATAAGCGAGTGATTTCTGGCCACTTGATAAAGCATTAAACTTAGATGACATACATGACCTAAAGGCAAAAGATGACTGGTGCCTGAGTTAAGTATGTAATTAGCTCCCGTGAGGGCATAGATTAGTGATGGATGGTCCATTAAAGATCTGCTGGAGGACTGTGGGTACTGTAGTTCAGCATTAGCCAAAGTGATGTTGATAGATGTTTCTAGGGGAAATAAACATGTTACACTGAACCACTTGGCTGTAGGAGATTCCTGAACCTTTTCTTTTTACTTGGCCAACAAGAAACCTATTGACTTCTCTATATAGAATAATCGGAGGGCTGTCTTCTTCATTTAACTTATCCTACAGAGACTTATGGGTAATTTCCATATCGCTTTATGGGCCATATTTATTGCTTTTTAGTGATATCGCGCCTTTAACAATTGGTTTAATGATTGTTAATTTACCGTATATTAACAATCGTAAATCTACGATAACGGTAGTTTACTACCATACATTTACGGCCGTGGTCGTACATTACTGATAACGCGCGGTATCACTGAATTGCGATACAGCACTTTATAAATATGGCCCTATGGCTTTGTTGTCAGTTTGTCTCCTACTGGGTTGAAAGGCCTGATACATGCAGGATGGCTTCTGCCCAATACCAATTGGTATTTTGTTGGGGATTAAAGTAACCACACCAATACTTTTGGCCTGATCTATCTTGTGGGTGATTGAAGTCTACAAGATTGCCTGTTATTTACCGACATGTCTATTCAAACGAAATCTGATTGGTCAGTTTGGAAATTACAGCCAATCGGGTTAAATATTGGATGGTGTGAACCAGTCCTACACAATCTTTAGTGCAATCAGTGTTGAGCTACCTTCTTCTGTGAGCAGTAAGGACATTACTAGGACAATAAAGAAACGTTCGAACAAGATGCAAAAACACCTGAACACAAAGGAAACTTCTGTGTAATTTCTTTCCATGGAAGCTTTTTTGTGACTGTTCTACCCATTTATACTTGCAACTCTAACATTCTAAATGTCAAGTTCTATCTCCATGTAACGTCTCCAAGAAATGATGGGGAGAAGGTTAATTATCGGTATATAAAACATCATTAGCATGAATCACTAGTCACATGACATAGGTTAACTTCCTACTGTGCGGAATATTACCGCCTTAATTCTAAAGGGAGATTCATGGCTACAGCACTGGGACAAATTGGTTTGGCTGTGTACACGTCCTTGGATAATGTACATTGAAACCCAATGCAACTTGGTATCTGGAGTAATAGGGTCAGCAGTCTTGTAATTACACATTCAGGGTTATTCATTAAATGTTCTTATTGTTAAAAATGGTGCTAATTTTGCCCCAACCAATCAGATGTTAGCTTTCAAATGTTAAAAAAGATCTGATTGGTTGGTGCAAAATTAGCAACATTTTTAACGATAAGAACTTTTATTGAATCTCCCTGATTGTGTGTGTGTGTGTGTGTGGGGTCTGGTAACATTTGTCATGGGCTACTGACATCATAGAAGACAGGACCAGGCAGAGCAGCACCAGAAACCACCTGCTAAGTTTGCTTATAGCCTGTATACAGGAGCGGGTGGAAAATATGACAAACCTAAGAGTACACAGGTGCAGTATTCCTCTGTACTAACAGCTATCCAGCGAGGCAACGTGTGTGGTCCTTAATCAAACATAGGCAGCAGAACCTGTGCAACTCACCAGGCCAACAAAGGGGATGCAGAACGTAGCACACAGAATTTTATTTTGCCCAAAAGACGTAGATTACATGGAACACTGATCAGCAGGGTTTCCATATGACCAGACTATTGGAGGATTCCATTCAAAAACACAATTGGCAAAAACATTGCTTGTTTTCCAACTGGGCCAATACCTACCTACCCCCCAACACTGTCAATGGGCGACAGAACTGAAGGATTCACTGCACTGACCTTTTAGGCAGATCTAACAGCATTGGGGCCATTGATTGTGAAATCAGTCGTCCCCAGAACCCTGAATCTGGTGAGAATTCTGCAGTTTGCAGCTTTACTGCGCAACTTTTCTAAAACCAGTTTATGGCTGGAAATAAAGTTACACAGGGGTTAAAACTCAAATTAAAGGGGAAATTTCCCTTATACCATGGATGTCAAATTCGCTGCCCTCCAGATGTCAGTAAAACTACAACTCCCATCACATGCTGCCATGGAATGCTGGAAGTTGTAGTTTTCAAACATCTGGAGGACCGCAAGTTTGACATCCCCGGTATAAGGGGATGATTACATGCCTATAAATGTATTTTTTATTTAGCAATATGTGTTTAACACTATAAAAACCAGACCACATTTCCTTTAATACCTCTTCCTACGCTATGCCATTCTACACCACGAATCAGCCTTATATCTGCACACATGTGGATTGCTGACTGCACAAGTCCGGACATTGAGTGACAGTGAATGTCATCTTCCTGCAAGAAATGATGTCAGATCCCTGTCAATGAAATCCTCAAACCATGTAAGGCTGATTGTGATGACAGAATGATGCATCATTAATATCCAGCTCGTTAATGAGATTTGAAGAAAACAAACATAGCCTGGAGTGGTGGATAAATGAAAATATTTGTTTTAAAGGAGAGTATAAAAGCTCTTGTGTATTCCCAATAACTGCATGTACCCAAGGCAACTAAAACATCCTGTAGATTTCTACACATATAAAATCAGCATGGTGAAAGGCTGGTCAATAAAGGCTGGTAAAATGAAGGCTGGTCAATAAAGGCTGTTAAAATGAAGGCTGGTCAATAAAGGCTGGTAAAATGAAGGCTGGCCAATAAAGGCTGTTAAAATGAAGGCTGGTCAATAAAGGCTGGTAAAATGAAGGCTGGCCAATAAAGGCTGTTAAAATGAAGGCTGGTCAATAAAGGCTGGTAAAATGAAGGCTGGTCAATAAAGGCTGATCAATGAAGTCTGGCCAATTAAGGTTGGCCAATAAAGACTGGCCAATGAAGGCTGGCCAATAAAAGCTGGTTAATAAAAGCTGGTCAATAAAGGATGACCAATAAAAGCTGTCCAGTAAAGGCAAAGGCAAGCCAATAGAAACGGACAAGAAACTACAGCCTAAATTTTATTTTAAAACTGCCATAACCAGAATTTCACTTTGTAATTTCAATTTTAATAACAAACAGGGAGATTCAATAAAAGTTCTTATCGTTTAAAATGGTGCTAATTTCGCTCCAACCAATCAGATCTTATTTAACATTTGAAAGCTAATATCTGATTGGTTGGGGCAAAATAAGCACCATTTTAAATGATAAGAACTTTTATTGAATAACCCTGAAAGTTTCTTCAAGAAATTTTACCAGCATTTTGTGAACCTACCAGCTGGTTCACCCATTTCTACTAGAGTATGATTCAGGCTGCATTGGTTTCAGTGCAGCCACATGGCACAATGCATCTAATGAACTGGTACTTTAAGCTTACCAGTGCCAACATATTTATTCACCAAATGGTCAGTGAGTTTAGCTTGGAACAACCCACGTCATCCCCAATTTACATATTGGTAGTAGGGATGGCCGGTTCGCGGATCCGAACCCGGATCCGCCACGGATTTATCCCGTTCGCGAACGGCGGATTTTTTCGGATTTTCCGCCTTCCGAACTTCCGATTCGCAGATTTTTAGTATTTTTGAAAATTTTCGAAATTGCGAGTTCCACGTAATTTCGAAAATTTTCGAAAATACGAGAAAACACGCAATTTCGAAAATTTTCGAAAATACAAGGATTTCTCTTATTTCCATAAATACGTATTTTAGAAAATTTTCGAAATTACGAGGGATACTCGTATTTTCGAAAATACATATTTTCGAAAATACTAGTTTTTTCGTATTTTCGAAAAATACGAAAAATCTCGTATTTTTCTCATTTTAATGGGTCCGCTCGCGGATTTTAGAATTTTTTTCGAAAATTCACGGATCCTCGAGCGGAGCGGATCTTGCGAACTTCGGACATCTCTAATTGGTAGCCCTTGACCTTATAATGGGTTTATTCTGGTGGGCTGTTGGCACAGCACAGAAGGAACAGATTAGAATTGTGTAGAGTTGTGGTCTCTTAAAAGGGGTAAGATGAGGTGCACGTTTATAAGAAATGATTTAAAACACTCTGGGGGTTATTCAATAAAAGTTCTTATCGTTTAAAATGGTGCTAATTTTGCCCCAACCAATCAGATGTTAGCTTTCAAATGTTACATAAGTTCTGATTGGTTGGGGCAAAATTAGCACCATTTTAAACGATAAGAACTTTTATTGAATCTCCTGTCTGTTTCTGGTTATTTAGTTCTCCTTTTAATATGTCTCTATATCATGTAAAAAAAGAATTGGGTTTGGGTAAAAATTTAGCAAAGGATGAATGTAACATAGGGGTTAAAAAACCCACTGGGGAGTTAAATAATTAACCCATGAAGTAGGGGAAGAAAATTAAATTTAATCCAAGGGTTAAATAGGGCGTCCACAGCAGCTCAGTAATTATATCAGGCTGTAATTGCCCTAGGTGTAACAAAAATGGTTTCCTCTAGTCAGTCACACGCGAATCACAAATCTTTGCCAAAAATTACAGGCACGCAAGTAGGGCAAATTCTGCTCCAAGGTAAATTGACACTTCGATATTTTATAGGAATCTTGTCAGTGTGTTACAAAACTTATGTCGTGTCTTGTAAAGACTCACCCGACTCTCCCCACCCTTTGCATATCTTTTGTCATTGTGTCCTCGGGCCCATCACGGTACATGACGTGTGCTGCTTGGAGAAGGTGTTGTTAAAAGGCAAATGATACATTTGTATTATTCCTATATAATGGTGGGGGTCAGTATTTATTATTGTAAGGGTCAGTATGTTATTGCTTTATAATAAATAGAGGAAATCTTAATTCCTGTAACACTCAACATATGCAGGAATGCTACATTCCAGACATTAACAGGGCGATATAATAAAAGTTCTTATCGTTAAAAATGGTGCTAATTTTGCCCCAACCAATCAGATGTTAGCTTTTAAATGCTTTTATTACATCGCCCAGTAAATGACTCCATTAGATACCCAATGAACACTTTAATAGAATTTCAGCAGTACAGTGATCTGCTCAGGTAGGGAGGGTCACTTTGCAACCATAAAAGTTTATTAATTTGCTACTGCAATCTGATTGGTTACTGCATAGCACAGGAAAACCTTTGCAACTCTTATTGCTCTTACAGCCCTTTACCAGTAATTTTCTAAACAACCCATCTGCTGGAAATATGCAGCGTTTACTAAGCTACCGTATGCCAAGAAAGGGAATTTTATCTGTATTACTCATTAACATGTCTGGTCTGGGTTGTGACACACCATATGACTGATATCACATAAACGTCATGTCAGGCAGGACTTTGTTTCCTGCCCAGAAAGGCAAATGGTACCCAACCCATGTTACTCTCTAAGCAGATGGTATATTGTCTATGAAAATGCTGCCAATAAAAAAATGACCTAGATTCCTCTTGGCATATATGTAATGGCGATTTTACAGCATTCCTACTGTTCGGGCTGGGGTATTCTGTGATAACGAGTACTAACTAGCGCACTAACCTTTTTATTGCATGTTTGGAAGAAGTCAAAGCTTCCAGTGATGTCAGCTCTATGGTGCTTCACACTGCAGCCTAGACTTGCCTACTGTGGCCTGGTGAGACCCAACTCTGGTTCGATATCTACATTGTGCAATGCTCTAAAAGCCCAAAAGGTGGGGGAGCTTCAAAAAAAGTTAAATTAGAATTAACTTGCACTGTTGTCATTTAAAAGTAGAGAACAATGTTACATGGAACTTTAACTAAAGTTTGAGTGGTAGCCATTAGATTGATATATATAATGTATATAACTAGCAAAAGTGTGCCCGTTGGTGCACAATGGAAATTATGTGTGTGTATGTTTTGCTATGTGTGGATATAGTGGAATAGTGGATATAGAATACCTTTACACAGGTATAAGACAGTCACCAGCTTCCAGAGGAACCAAATAGGATAATCCGGCAGGTGTGAGAGTAGACCCAGGCAATCCTGCCACACTCTGTGGTTGAAACTAAACATGCTAGGTTAATACTTATTAGTATTCACCACAGCAAGTGGTGATGGTACCTCATATATTATAACAGAAGGTACCTCGCCGCATCATGTTATTATAATAGCATTGCCCTAATAATCTAACGTATAAACAAACATTTCTCATTCCCAGTTTACCTAAAGAAATGAATTTATCCTTTATATAATCTTTTATACAGATCTTATTGAAAAAAAATTGCTTCAGAGCTTTTTATTTCAGTATTACAGTAAATCCTTGGTATACCTGCCTGGCTGCCTGAGCACCTTCATCCCAACCATTAATAGTGGCTGCCAATTCAAATTGTTCTAGCCAGTCAGTCCACTCCATAGTTACCCCATCAAATGGATCAGGTTTAAAAATAGGTTTGGCAATTGGGCCTGGTAGAGCTACTGAGTGTAATTGGGGAATTTCATCTGCAGGTACAAGGACAGGAGGATTTAAATCAATACTATCAGTAGCAGCCTCCATAGCTTAATACAGAGAACAAACATACAAAGAAAACAGGGAGAATAAATGGTATTACCAGCACAGCTGCCACCAATTTGTACCAGATCACTGCTTTATGGAAGGATTATGGGTAGCACGGCACACAGTGGGTTACTCTGGTGGTCTGGCACAAGCAGACAGTGCACATAAACAGGTTCCCCTCATAACATGTGCAGTAATCAGGGGTGTCCCTGTCTATGGGGCACCACTTTGAATATTGACCAGGCCTGTATATTTTGTGCCCTTGGAAGCTGGTGTACACTTATCTGTAACCTCACAGATCCAATAAGGTAAATTGTCTGTTCAATAATCTGTCCTCCCAACAGGTGGTAACAGGATCTTATACACAGGGTCTTACACAGAGGGTCTTACACACAGGATCTTACACACAGGGTCTCACACACAGAATCTTACACACAGGGTCTTCTACGCAGGATCTTATACACAGGATCTTGTGTTGCAGTCAATATCTCTTCAAGGCACACACCACAATGTACTTTCACTTTTTCTCCTTCTACCATAGAGAGCAGGGATGTCTTGTCTCTTATTACTCACTGACACCACCTGCAGGCTGGAGGTGGTATATAAGGAGCCTTGGTGTATATGTCCATTACAATACACATCACATCCTGTGTAGCAGACAGAAACTTTTTTGGATTACACTTCCTTTCACATGGAGCAGACACAGGAGTGTGGTTTAACCTCCCATTTATAGAGTGACTGTGAATAATACACATATATTCTGTAAATTCTTTCTTTATAAATAGGACCTAGATATGTCCTCAGATGTAATCAGTGGTTAGCTATGCCACATGACCAAACCTAATGCTCACAACAGTTGGTTAACTGGTACACTAATACAGAAGATACGGTAGGTAACCATGAATGTATCCAAGGCAGAGTACAAACAATCAGAACACTTGAACATTGAGAAATCTAGGCCACTGTGGTAAACGTTATTATTATTTTTATTGTGGATTTATATAGCACCAACATTTTCCGTAGTGCTTTACAATTACATGGATACATTCACATCAGGCCCTGTCCCGAGGAGCTTAAAATCTAAGTACATTTATTTGATGCATACAATCTATCTTTATGACTTTATGATTGTGGGGGAAACCGGAGTGCCTGCAGGAAATCCACGCAAGTACGGGGAGAACATACAAACTCCTTGCAGATGTGTCCAAGGGAGGATTTCAACTCAGAACTTCAGCGCTGCAAGGCATCAATGCTAACCACTGAGCCACTATACTGCCCAATCCTTGTCCTAAACATAGGATAAGGAAGAAGCCTCCCAGACCTAGATTAACCTAGCTTTATTCTGTATTATTAAAGTTACAGACTTCTACTAAAACACATTGTCTTAACCTATGACTGTTTATATAAAAAATTTGCCACTTGCCCAAGTGCTTCCCACACAAAGTTCCACCCGTGTACACAGTTATCTTTCTGCACAGAAGTCACCTCATTAACCCCCATAAGACAGCAGAAATCTGAAATTACTGCTTTCCCTACTATAGTCAATTATTTACTTTCTAGTCTTTGCTTGGTCTTTATAGAGGCAGCACTTTAAGACAAAATTAAACATGGCTTTAATACAATTTCTTAGCAATAAATTAAAAAATGTGCTTTTGCTGTAGTTTTCCTTTAACCAAGAAAAAATCCAAATCAACTGATAAAATCTAACTTGTACTTTCCAACTAGAGTCCACATGCCCGTGGCAAAGTATTATCATGGACCTTTCAAACATCCAGAAGGATAATTATTACATTAAGAGGCAACTCGGAAGATTTGCCTTCCTGAAACTGAAAGAAAAAAAAATCAGTTTTTCAATCATAATGAATTACTTCACCCAGGAATGTGACCTTCAGCCTTGCTGCAGATCTTTTCTGTTTCTGACACATTTCACTGGTTCTCCAGTCAATTTTCTTCCATGCCTGCAGCTTGTTCTTAAGAGGAAACTATTCTTGTTCCCAGGTCATCGTGTCTAAAAGTCCAGTGGATATAGTTTAAAGATGATTTGCCGTTACCATGAATTGTATGACTTGATACTGGGCAATATACACTAACTGGGCCCATTTTGGCCCCAGACCAACCACAGTGGAGATACTCAGATTAGAAGGAGCAGTGAATGTAATAAACAGGTCCACTCACTGTAATTAAACATTTGTTGAAACACCTGCCTGCCCTTCTACACTCCAGCGCTCCTAGCAAAGGTTTGATAGGTTGCCGTTGATATAAATGGCCTGGAGGCATGCCTGTGATTCTGCAACATGATGGTGTAGTGCAGGGCTGCATAAAGTTTATTGCCGTTCACATTGATTTTATAGGGAACATCCATCAGCGGAATTTACAGAAGAGATGAAAGATGGGAGGCTGGAAGGCCAGTTAGTAGAAGGTTAAAGTATTCCAGACAACACAAGATGAGCGCAGAAAATAAAGAGCTTATCATAAAGGAGAATGAAAAGTTCAAGGGGATCCTCATGTAATAAGGACCTTTCCTGAAATGTTACCAGGATCCCCACTTTCTGCTGGTTTATAGTTACCTGCAATTGTGGCACCTTGAGGTCATCAGAAACTGCAAGGGCTGTCCGTGTGAAAGGGGATTAAAACAATGGGAGCCAAGATACAGACTTGAACAATCATTGTTTAGCTGGGTTCACACATTACAGACCTTTTAAAGATGCCTGTATGTCCCAAACTTTCTCTCTATGTAAAGCATAGGGAGAACCCTCGGGACTGCACAATTAACCCCTTTAATACAACTGCTGCCCAGTGTATGTATACAAGGACATAAAGGAACAAGGATTTATATAGTGGATAATGCACTACCAACTGTAAATTATAAGGATATTAGAAGTCACCGAGGAGATACGTGACCATATAAAAGCACAAGGCCACAGGGTGAGTACCTTTTATACATGGCACGGAACTCCAAGGTGACTTCTAATATCCCTTTAATTTACAGTTCGGGGTGCATTATTATAACCTACCCCTTTGTGGCTCCTGGTTTCCATCTCTTCCTGGAACTGTAAGATTATAAGTGTATAATTTTACAGTTCCTCCCATAGAAATCCACTACAGAGGTAGGTTATATGATTATATTGTTTATACTATTATGAAGTTTGTACCAGTAACAAAGGATTGAAAATGTTTAAAATTTTTAAATATCATCAGGGCAATGCGCAGATACAACACAAGTTAAGTCACGGAAATCAGCTGCACGGGGACTGCAAAAGACACCAATGCAGCTGTCACAACTGATGTTATAAACCAATAGTGAAACGTTTGTCACAAGTTTTTAGAGACAGGATCACAATGCACAGAGACCATGATGAGCAATACCTTTATATGGTAAACTTGTAAATGGTTATGGAAATCTAATAAAGGTATGCTGTAACAGGGTAGGGCATTTAGGATAGGGTGCAGCTAAAATGGGGGTGCACTGAGCACACCACTGTCCATTTAGGATAGGGTGCAGCTAAAATGGGGGTGCACTGAGCACACCACTGTCCATTTAGGAATATTCCCCTTGGAATTCCTGCGTTTGCCCTGCTCTAGGTGCAATACACACAAAAAAAATAAAGAAACATTCATCATTTAGTATGCTCAGGGGGTGCTCCCTTCATATGTTGTATGCAGACACAGCAGATCAGCACGTTTCGGCCCTCAGGCTTCTGTCAAGTGTTGGTGCATGTATGATGAACAGATTACTGTTCCCATACATTTTGTTAATGGAGAATGTTTGCAAAACATTGTAATGAGATGCCTGTAGACGTTTTAAATTCTAGCAAAATGGGAGAAAGCAGCCTGCAAACCAATCGCTTTCTTTAAAAGAATGCAAGGTTTAAAGAAATACATCAGGCGGTTGGCTCCTGTTCTGGGTTTCACATGGTCATGTGCCTCCTTGTCATATGTTATACAGATGTTATAGATATAAAGATGACTTCATTCACGCAAGTGAGTAGCCCATCCAACTCTTTCTGATCTATATATAGATCCGAACTGAGAGGAGTTCCTATTGGATCAGGATGCACCATGTGGACACGTGGACTACCGGAGGGCCACCATATCCAAATACCAAACAGGTTTTACTACATTGAATATTAAACAGCGACTCCTAGAGTGAATCATACTGAGCATGTCTGAGTCAGCTGATCTGTAAAGAGGATGGGTTAGAATTAACTTAAGTGGTTTACTTCCAATAGGTGTTATCTGTGGTTTAGAAACACTAAAAAAAGGCAGGTGTTGCATTGCTTTAATCACCAGCATCTTGACTATAAGCCAGGAATAAAACATTTTTCTTTCTACATCATTCTTTTAAGATGTTTGCAAAGCAATTTTTTCTGTCCATGACTGCTGTTTTCTTGGGGAATTCTCAAAGACATTTTCATCTAGTCCAACCATTTTAGCAAACTCATGATTAGTGTCAAAACAAATCTGGTTTTGATTCGAAAAGCCGCAGATCCGAAATATTTTTTGAAATGTTCAAAACTTAGAACTTTTATGAAAACATCGAAAACTGAAAATTCCATTTGAAAATCCAAAATGCCATTAAAAAAATCCAAAATTCCTATGAAAACATAGTGATTGAATATTAGCTGGGACATTTAATAAAAGTTCTTATCATTAAAAATGGTGCTAATTTTGCCCCAACCAATCAGACGTTATCTTTTAACTGTTAAATAAGATCTAATTGGTTGGGGAAAAAATAGCACAATTTTTAACAATAAGAACTTTTATTAAATCTCCCTGTAGAAAATCTCTGATTCAATTGGGTTTGAATAGATTTTTGTAACTTTAGTCAGTTCTGCGGAACTGCTGTCGGAATCAAACCAGTTTAGTTTATTTCTACTCATGTCCCCTTGCTAATGATCCAGAGGATGGGGGGGGGGGGGGGGGTTTTTGACTCTAAATGGCAATCAGAGAGGATCTCTGGATCAACAAGAACTATATGTATTAATACCATATTTTTTAATTTTAGTAACATATCCTATCGTCCCATTAAGCTATCCAATGAGCCTGCCAATCTGCTGAAGAAAAGTTCCACAGTTTTAACATTGTCATTGTAAAAAAACATTTAGTAACCTGAATGAGTTTTTATATACGGCCCATTAATATATTAGTATAAAGTTATCATATCCCTGTGCAAGTGTCGCTTCTTCATTGTCTTATTTGTCTGCATACTCAAGCTCCTCCATTCCCTTTATTAATGTAGTTGCTCTTCTCTTAACTCCTTCCATTTCCAAGATGTCCCTTTTGTATATGGGATTCCAAAACTGCACTGCATATTCCAAATGAGGCCTTACCAGTGCCTTGTAAAGAGGGAGAATAATATTTTTCTCTTGAATCTATTCCCCTCTTTATACAAGACAATATCTTGCTAGCTCTAGCAGCTGCTGTCTGGCATTGTTTTCTCCAGCTAAGTCTGTTATCTACTAGAAGCCCCAAACCCCCCCCTTTTTTTTTTTTTACAGAGGTTCACTTACCCCCAGCACCATTAATGGTGTAGGTGGCACAAGAATTGTTAAACCCCAAATGCATCACCTTACATTTATCAACATTGAAACTCATCAGCCATTCTGCTGCCCATTTTGATAATCTATCTAGATCTGCTTGCAGCAATTGCACATCATTTGAAGTTGTTAATGCTCTGCATAGTGTAGCATCATCAGCAAACACAAAGACCATGCTCTCAATACCTATTTATCAACAGATTAAAATAAAAGTGGACTCAGTACAGATTCCTGTGGCACCCTACTAAAGCCACATAGATGGAGCTCCATTAATAACTCTGTAAATGATCTATCCATGTACAAATGTGTTTTTTCAAAGCCTTAACAAAATCTAAGTATATCCCACCCACTGCTATGCAAAAATCTAATAAATTCTTACTAGCATCTCCATAAAAACTGCAGGTTTGTTTGACGAAATCGCTTTCTCATAAATCCATGTTGATTATTACTTAATTACTTATAAGATCATACATAGTCCAGAATATGATCCGGTAACAAAATGCATACATGTGGACCTTTAACATTTGTTCACTTAGAGTATACATTTGGAAGTGTAATGAATTAATACCCCTTTAAAAGCAGCCCACTTCTGATGAGTATATTTTCCTGAAATATCACAACAGACAGCGATGCCCGAGTGGAGTTAAATGTAAAATTAAAGCTGTTAACTTTCCACTTGCGTAAACCCAAATTACTTCCTTACCTTCAGTAGAATACAATGAAAATTGAGGCTGAGGCCACACTGCAACGCACAGGAATCGCAAGCAAAATCGCGAGCGTTATCGCACGTTCTGCGCATGCGGTTTCGGCTTTTCGCGTTATGGACACGCATGCGTTAACGCACCAAAAATGGTGAACACATGCGTTACCAAAACGCGAACGGACGCGCAATCGCATGCGCATCGGAAATCGCGAGAATTTTTGCGTTCCCGCGATTTCCATTTTAGCGAAAATCGCGGGCGCAAACGCGAGCGCGAAACGCGTGCGCAAACGCGCGAAAAACGCGCTAGTGTGGCCTAGCCCTTAATGAGTATTCTGTTTTAGAATCTTCTCTCCATTTCCAGCTTATCCCCTATATTGATTTCACCCATGAGACTAGAGTCACTTTGTGCAAGTGCCATTTTCTAGGGCAGGATTCCCTTTAACACACACCACATTTGTGCTACCATTATACTACAACTTCAATACTGCCATTCTCCGTCATTAATTGTAGTTATGTTGCTAAACTTTTCCAGCAATATAACTTTTCACCTAGAAATGTGGTAATATTTTTTGACTGATGGCCATATATTTAACCTTAAATTGATAGGATACCACAGTTACCCTTTAAATGCTTTCATGATGTCCCTTGGTTTCAGAAAAGTGTCAGTTTCCGAGAGAGTTTAATTATATTACTTTGTGGTGCTTGACACTGTTTACCTTTCCTATTGTTAAGGCTTCTGGTTAAATGACCCTGTCAAGCAGCACAATAAGATATATTCAGGCATTAATACATTCCAATCTAGTACCATGCCATTGTTTTACAAAGCTTTTACAAAGCGTAAGCTATTATTAATAAGCAACTTAAAGGGTCATTGTACCCTAAACACAACTTTCCTTCCCCATAATCTATAATACTATAAGAGGCATGAGCAAGTATCCCTGTGTCTTATTCTGCCAACCATTTTACCAATGTCTGTATGCCACATTAGGCATAAGGTAAAATGTTTGGCAGTGGTAAATGGTAATCATGGTTGGCAGCTGGCACAAAGAAGACACAACTCAAAGAGGGGCTGGCACAAAGACCTCTGACCACTACTGGGATTTGAAAAAAACAGGCAGCAGCAGGTACTCACCACCGCAGCACATGGATTAAGGGATTAGTGAGTGGTGCGCCACCCGTATTTACTGTTATAGAAGTGCAGGCAGGGCCACAAAGGGAAATTTGGATCGGATTTTGGAAATTTTGCTGTAAGGGGCCCTCAAGATACACAGGCCCGGTCACAATTGCGACTTTTGCCACCCTAGTAATTACGCCAGTGCAGAGGAGGCAGCTAGGGTAATAGCATTCAGTCATTGGCTGTGATATCATGTTACATTCATGACTGACAGCTGGTAACTGGAAGAACCTGGAAACAGAAAGAGAGGTAAGATAACATCAGGGGCATTCTAGGTTAGACTTACATCTCTTAAATGTCTAACTATTGGAGTTTTGCAGTTGATTCCCACTTATGTTTTGCAAGTGTGAACCAATTCTGGGCAGGTCTAATAATCTACATTTGTACGTATGGGACAGAAGGCAGAGCAAATTAGACTGGGTGATGTCAGTTCCTTAACTCTGACTTCATAGATCTGTCGCAGAACCAAGTGTAGTGTTACGACTCTTTAAAGGGGAACTGTTGTCTCCAAAAAAGTCATCAAGCCATCAACCACCTCTCTACGTGCTACACAGCCCATGATATGAAGAAATCACTAATCAGAAAGTTAGGGGGTTGGAGGTTCTAAATCTGCGGTCACAAATATTAGTTCCTCCTTCTAATCTGTGGTTGGCACATGCTCAGTGCAGAAGAAAGCGGAGCCCAGCCCACAGCAAGGAGTGTGTAAGGTGTGTACAATTATATCTTTTTTTAAGGAGGAGACACAGGAACATGGTCACATGGTTTCAGAGCAGGAAGCAGGAAGTGCAGGAAATCTGGTGATGCTGCTACCATATCACACATAAAAATGTAAATATCTTCAAAACTATGTAAAAAAAATGATGAAAGTAAATTGCAAAAATATTCAAGAAAGAAATTCCTGTCAAATTCAAGTCATTTTTGCACCACAGTTACTATTTAATGGGATACTAAACTAAACTAATAATTTAATGCACCTTGCATCTTCATCTATTATTCCCAGGGAGGTGAGATTAGTTATTCCCTCCCCCTGTGAATAATAGAACGCCGGGGCTAAAGAGTTAAATTTACCTGCTGGCGCTCCACTTGTTGCTCCTCTCCAGTGCCCGTTCACCTCTCATTTTTATATGGTTGCTGGGTGATTTTCCCCCCAGAATTCCTATATCACACAGTTTGATCACTGACCATTTTGTTCTTTACACATGCTCAGTCCTAGTCTACTGCAGAAACGTGTCGACCCGCAACGCAAGATGTGTAGGAACAAACATTTCGAAGCCGAAACGGACGTTGGGTCGAGGATTGTTGACCGACCGACCGGGCGGATCTCCGAACGAACGACCGTTTTGGCCGATAAAGTGCCTACACACGGGCCGATTATTGCTCGAAATGTTCGTTCCTAAAAAATGAATGGAAAAATGACCAGGTGTTTTTTCCTTAACCTGCGGGGAATGGAATTTCTGGGCGTATGCTTCCTGTGGTGCATCAGTAAAATGCACTCCGTCGCAATGCATTAATCGGAAGAGTAACATACATTCCCATCGGGAAAAAAAGCAATATCCCGTTTTTTGGAATGCACGCAGCCCATTTTGGGTTCTAGTGCCACATGATTAGCGACCCTTTAGCATGCATTTCAATGTGTGTGACCACACTTTATGCTCTCAGATCCATTTTCACTTTGTTTCCTTGAAGGAAACACTAATAGGATTAGGAGACTGGAATTACAGAGAACCTTCCCATAACAACCTGCTGCTAATCTAATTTCTTTATTCATAAAAATTGCCGTTCCTACGAACTGTATGAAAGTTTCAGATATTAAAGAATAACCAGTAAAATGAAGGAAACCTTCTCCCGTTTACTGACAAAGACCAAAGGTGCTAAATCCTTGATTGTTCCTTAGAACTAGAGATGTTCGAACTGTTGAGTTTTGTTCCGTTTTCGAATTTTCTGGAAAATTCGAAGATTCAAAAAAGGACCCTATGGAAGTCTATGGGAGAAAAAAATGTGAAAGTTTCTGTCCATTTTGAGGGACAAATAGTAATAGTAGGTTACTGTAAATGACACAGAGACCCGAGGAATGGTCTGGGAAGCCCGTAAATAGAACCAAAACTTATTTTAAAACTCACGAAGATTCGATTTTCGATAATCGTCTACTTTCGATTTTCGATAATCGTCTACTTTCGATTTTCGATAATCGTCTACTTTCGATTTTCGATAATCGTCTACTTTCGATAATCGTCTACTTTCGATAATCGTCTACTTTCGATTTTCGATAATCGTCTACTTTCGATAATCGTCTACTTTCGATAATCGTCTACTTTCGATTTTCGATAATCGTCTACTTTCGATTTTCGATAATCGTCTACTTTCGATAATCGTCTACTTTCGATTTTTGATAATCGTCTACTTTCGATAATCGTCTACTTTCGATTTTCGCTAAAAATCAAAAATTCGAAAAATCGAGCTTCTGTGAAATCCGAAAGTTCTGAAAGTCGGAACTTCGAACCCTCAGATTCGATTTGAAACTGGGTTCTATTCGAACCCACATTACATCTCTACTTATACATTATAGTATAGGTGACAGACTAAATAATATACATAGATCCACATTCCTTATATGTCCAGGCACACCACTCAGTCTATATAATATATGTAGATCCATATACCTGTCCACTCAGTCTATAAATGTAGATCCATATATCTGTCCATTCAGATCATATAATATACATAGATCATATACCTGTCCACTCAGACTATAAATGTAGATCAACATACTAGTCCTGTCCTGTGTAGCCCGAAACACGTCAGGAGGAATGTGTGGCGCCAGTTTTGAAAGTTTGTATCAATAAAGAGCTTTAATTTTACCTTAACACAGGGACTGTTTTCTGGTGTGTGCTGGAGTATCTCACTTACCTGTTCAACTGTCAACATACCTGTCCACTCAGACTATATATGTAGATCCAATTACTGTCCATTCAGACCATATAATATACATAGATTATATACCTGTACGTAGTTCCACATACCTGTCCACTCACACTATATATGTAGATCCAATTACTGTCCATTCAGACCATATAATATACATAGATTATATACCTGTACATAGTTCCACATACCTGTCCACTCACACTATATATGTAGATCCAATTACTGTCCATTCAGACCATATAATATA
>JAACNH010006015.1:0-18492 GCA_019447015.1 Hymenochirus boettgeri
TCTCTCTGCAAATCAGTTTTGACACAACATTGTTACTGCTAAGCAGGGTACACACCAGCAGATATTTTCGGCCAACCGTACCAATTTTTACGGCACTTTCAGTCGAAAATATCTGATGGTTGGGGTGGCCGCCGCGATCGTTACGTTCGTCCGGATCAGACGAAACATAAGGACGTGTCGTGAATTCCGATCGACCTTTAGGTTCCCTATGGGAACGCCTGCTAATTCGCTGCGACCCCTGAATTTGTCCCAGCCGAGCACCTCGCTTGTTACAAATTAGTCCTTGTGTGTCCCAGCCTAACAGAACTGGTTGTTACTGGATACATATATTAACCCCCCAGATATAGGATTAATAAGCAACTGTGAATATGATTGCCATTCTACTTGTGTACTTTGCCTTTGAAGGCTAGGGAGGGGGGGGGGCGGGGAGGGTTGCCCACCTACCACAATCGGGTCCTCACTGTGGCCCCCCATGCAGTGGCGGTCTGTGGCTGTATCCCACTCCCAACACACCACCCACACCCCTTAAAATGCCTAAGGCCATTGCTCGGAATGCCCCATGCCACATGGCTTTGCTGGAACAGGTCTTTCAGGAAGGGCAGGGGCATCAGGATCATAGGCAGAATAATTCCTGGCAGTGCATTAATGGTTTAGGATGTGGGGCGTTTGCTTTACATATGTTTTATGGAGTTTGTCATTTAGGGTTGGACATGTCCTTAGGGTAGGGGGCACTTAGATCAAGCAATTACACACAATACCAGCACAACAGGGTGGTCTGTATCTGTAGAGGGCAAAGTTGTTCTGTTTGGTGCCCCTTACACCTGGGATCTGTAGCAGTACATTTTCTGATTTAGGGGTCTTACACCATGGGATATTGTAGAAGGGCCACTGTTTTTTTTAGGCCCTTACACTGTGGTATATCTGTCAGAAGGGCACTGTTTTTTTAAAATTTAGGCCCTTACACATGGTAGTATTCGCAGAAGGGCCATGTTTTTAAACTTAAGGCCTTTACACAATGGGGTATACCTTTAGAAGTGCCATGGTTTGATTTAGGCCAGATACACCTCAACAACCACACTGGGTATAGCGTAGAAGGGCCCATGTTACTGATTAGGTGTCCCTTACACTGAGTTTATCTGTTATGATTAAGGCCCTTACACATGGGTATATCTGTAGAAGGGCCCTTACACCATGGTTTATGTCTGAGTATATATAATGTTTGATTTAGGGCCCTTACACTGTGGGTGTATATCTTGTATAAGGGCCAATGTCTGAATTTGGTGGGGGTGCCCTTACACCCGTGGTGATGGATCTGTAGAAAGGCCAATGTTTTTGATTAGACGCCCTTACACAAGGGTATATCTGTAGAATGGCCAATATTCTGATTTGGGGCCCTCACACTAGCATGAACGTAGACAGGCCAATGTTTCTGATTTGGGGCCCGTTACCACACATGGGTATAAAGGGGGTCTGTAAAATGGCCAATGTTTGATTTGCGGGAACTTACACCTGGGTATGGGATCTGTAGACATGGCCAATGTTCTGATGGGGGCCTTACATAAGGTGGGGCAAACTGTAGGAGGGCTCAATGTTCGTGATTTGGGGGGGCCCTCCAACACCATGTAAGGGGTCTGTAATGGCCAATGTTTTTTGATTGAGGCCCTTAAACAGAGTGGGTATATCTCTGTGGACAATGCAATGTTCTGATTTGGTCCCTTACAACAATAGGTGAAACTGTCTAGAAGGCCAATGTTTCTGATTTGGCCTAATAGGGGCACCATGGGGGTGGGTAATCTGTAGATGGCAATGTTCTGAATTGGGGGCCCTTACCACAATGGATATATGTGATGGCCAATGTTCGGTTGGGGCTCTTACACAATAGTGTAAACTGTCAAGAAGAGCCAAGTGGGTTATGTCTGATTTGGAGCCTTACAACTAAGCCCATGGGTATAATCTGTTAGAATGGTCCAATGTTCTGATTTGGTGCCCATTACACAAATGGGTATATGTAGAATGGCCAATGTTTATTTGGGGCCCTTACACACTGGGCGTATTATTGGTAGAATGGCCAATGGTTTGGTTTGGGCTCTTACACAATAGGTATCAACTGTAGAAGAGCCAGGTTCTGATTTGTGGGCCTTACAAAAAAGACATGGTATATCTGTAGAATGCCCAGTGTTCTGATTTGGGCCCTTACAACAATGGGTGATATATGTAGAATATGCCACTGTATCTGGGTTTTAATGGCTCTTACCACATAGAGGTGAAACGGGAGGAAGAAGCCAAGTTCTGTATTTGGGGCCCTTACACCATGGGTTAGGTGATCTGTTAGAGGGCCACTGTTTCTGATTTGGGCCCTACACAATAGGTGAAACTTGTAAAGAGTCAAGTTTGATTTGGGGGGCCCTTACACCATGGGTATATCTGTAGGAGGGCCAATGTTCTGATTTGGGGCCCTTACCACATAGGTGAAACTGTAAAGAAGGCCAATGTTCTGATTGTGGGGCCCTTAACCGGGGGCATGGGTAATCTGTAGGAGGGCCAATGTTCTATTTGGGCCCTTACAATAGTGAACTGTAGAAGAGCCAATGTTCTGATTTGGGGCCCTTACACCAGGGGTATATCTGTAGGAGGGCCAATGTTTATTTGAGCCCTACACCATGGGTATATCGTTGAATGGCCAATGTTCTGATTTGGGACCCTTACACCATGGGTACACATCTGTAGGAGGCCAATGTTCTGATTGGGGCCCCTTACACCATGGTAATATCTGTAGGAGGGCCATGTTCTGATATGGGGCCCTTACACAATGGTGGAAACTGTAGAAGGGCCAATGTGTGCTGATTTGGGCCCCTTACACAATGGGTATATCTGTAGGAGGGCCAATATTCTGATATGGGGCCCTTACACAATAGGTGAAAACTGTAGTAAGGGCCAATGTTCTGATTGGGCCGGCTTACACAATGGGTATATCTGTAGAATGGCCAAGTTCTGATTTGGTGGCCCTTACACAATATGTGACAACTGTAGAAGGGCAATGTTCTGATTTGGGGCCCTTCATCTTTTCTCTTTGCTCTATGCATAGTGTTCTCCAGGTATGTCCAACCTCAGCCTTTTAAATGTTGATAACTACAATTCCCAGTATTCCATGACGCTCACGGTCTAATTATAAACAGAATCTTTATAAAAGGTTTTGTCGGTTGGAACACCAAGTAAAAACAATTAACCATATTATGGTTCAACTGCAGTAAATGGGGCCCCTGAAGTACCTTGGGCCCTAACCAGGGGTTAGGTTGCCTTGTAGATAATCCAGCTCCCATAATGGTTTTGGCCCTACGTGAACATTCCAATAGATGAATAGCAGATATCAGGTTAGAATTAGCACGTCCATAGGCGATACAGGGACACACGTATCCAGACTTTTGCTGCCTTTCCTTGATTAAACTGGCTCCTTCATACTCCACACCTGCCCCACCCTTAGTCCCTGCAGAGTCTCCAAGTCTCGCGATTGTCTGGATTGATAACAAACGGTCCTTATGGTTTATACTGAAAGTGGCGGAATTATTGTCTCTGCTTTACAGAGTATCATTTCCCTTGGGAAGAGGACGAGTCATTCTGTGGGGGGCTTCTGCCTATACTCATCCTATACGCACCCCCCCCAGGAATTATTTCACCATCTGGGGTTGTGTGGAACTATATTTAGACTCAATGTTATAATAGTGATAGAAAAGGCAGTGGGTGTGAAGATTCAAGGATTTAAAAGTGAATATATTCTTTGGATCATGTGTTATTTTTATTCCATAATAGATATCAAAAGCAAACGGCACAAAGTGCACATTGATTATTATATGTAATATTATTATGTTGGACTATTTGATACACTCATAAATTAGGAGCTGCCATGTTGCTTACTGATTGCTGTTTACAAAGAACATGCATGTGAGTTTCTATAGGGGCAAAGGTCCCCAAACAACTTATGCTGCATCCAAACAATAGGTTCTTAATGGTGAAAAGATGTTGGTGACCTTTTTTCCCCAGGACCCCCCAGAAAATTTAAGCTGTGCCTAAAGGAATTCCACAGATAAGACAGATAAAATGTAATCCCCTCACACACTGTAAGATATTTCATAGTTACTGTACTATATAGGTACTGTACTGATATAGGTTACTATACTGATATAGGTACTGTACTGATATAGGTTACTGTACATATAAGTTACTGTACTGATATAGGTTACTGTACTGACAGAGTTATGTACATATGAGTTACTGTACTATGGTTACGGTACTGATGATTACTATACGTTTAGGTACTGTACTGATATAGGTTACTGTATGATATAGTACTGATGATTTATGACTTACTGATATAGGTTACTGTACTGAATAGGTTACTGATTGATATAGGTACTGCCTGATATAGGTACTGTATTGATATAGTTATGTATGCTCTGACTGATAACTGATGATGAGTATATGTGATTGTGATAGGTACTGTACTGTATATAGGTTAGCTGTATTGATAGTTATTATATGGTACTGTATTGATATAGGTTTACTGTACTTATTCGGTTTACTGTACTGCTGATATAGGTTATGTACTGTAAGAAACAAAGTATGATATGGTTACTGTATGTATATAGGTTACTGTACATGTACTGATGTAGGTTCTGCATTGATATAGGTTACTACTTGATATGGTTACTGTAAGATATAGGTTACTGTTACTCTGTTACTGGTACGGATATGTAGGGTCTCTTGTTACTGTACACATATAGTATTGGATGTACTGATCATAAGTGTTACTGTACAGATATGGGTTACTGTACGAATATGGGTTACTGTATGGATATGAGTACTGTACTGATATACAGTAGGTTACTGTTCGGTATAGGTTACTGTACGGATATAGGTTACTGTACTGATATAGGTTACTGTACGGATATAGAAATAGATTACTGTACGGAAATAGGTTACTGTACTGATATGGGTTACTGCACTGATATACTTTCTTCATACAGTGGATGCTACTGAGGCAAAAAAAAAACTGTGGTCATAGAATCAAATGAAACAGTGCCCCTAGCAGGAAATTTGTAACATCTTACAGAATTACTCTTGCTGGTCATGTTAATTCATATGTAGTTTTACTGCTGTTCAGATCAGGACATAGTTACGACCGCAGGGGATGTGTATACAGACACATAACACTGGAACCAGATGCACTGGGAGATAAGAAGGACTTTGTTTTAACTATTTGTTTATTTTCACTGCCAAGTTAAAGGGTAAAGATTTCCCATAATAGAAAAGGAAGCAGCAGCATAAATAAGTTGTGAAACAATCCTCTATATCAGTGTTGCACACACACTTTACACGCTCCGCACATATGACCAAGTGTTTCAGACAGAATTGCACGTGTGTGGTCCGCCATTCATTGATCCGTCTGGCCCCAAATTGTAAACAGTGTTTCAGCATCAGTAAATCTCTACAGAGCTGCACTATATATGGGTCTCTATATATATTTTATTAATTTATTAGATTTCTATCACACATTCCCATCACAGACTAAGGGTGATGTCACACCGGTTGCCCTAGCAACAGATTTATTGAAGGCTTGTCTCCATGACCAACTTTTCCCAGACTGTCACATGCTGAGTTACAGTATGATTCCTTGTCTGCAAATTCCCACCATTTTTAAAGACTTTTATGAAATAATAAACAGTTGTCAATTCGCTAGTTCCTTTTGTCTTATGATTGTCACAGCGCTTCAGCCTATTCATCCTGTTATAAATATTCATATTAGCTCAATGATAGACGCTCAAAGCCTATCTGGTACTCTGCTCTACGGTGAAGGATTTGAAACTCCCTAAGCCCAATCTTTATGGCCTCAGACCAGCCCACTGGGACATGGTGCCTTGTGCATATTTTCTTGGAAAATACTTGGCATGTCGGGTAAAACATATCATATGAAGCTGAATTGTGGTATTGGATGGTTCTTAAGGTGACTATTCTGTTACCTTCTCTGCCTGACCCACTTGTGCTCTGAATTACACAAGTTAAGTGAACCTGAAATAAAAGCTGCCAGTCTATATTATTTACTAACCTGGCATCACAATGCCAAAGGCCACTGTCCAGGGTCCTGAAAATGACCAATGAGTTGGAACATATAACATTACTGCAGGACATAGTCAATTGCAGACTTTAGAGGGTTCTACCCATGTCATCTGTCCCATGAAATAATACAGATAAAAGATACGAAGAGTATAAGAGCTCCCCTTACTCATATGTAGATAGGAAGTCTCCTTAAAGGACAACTATACTCACCTAAACCACTGTCCACCAATGTGAAGTACCCAAGGTGAGGACCTGAACCGCCAGGCCCTCACCGTGGGATCCACCTTCTATCCTCTGTAATGCTTTCTTAAAATTTGCTTTGTGGCTCCTTCCCCACTCAGTCTGTGACTTTGGCCAAAGAGAAGGCACGCTTTGTAGAAGCATGCCTTCTCATTGGCGGGGATTGCGGAAGTGGAGCCGCAAACTTCAAGTAAGCTTTACAGAGGATAGAAGGTGATCCCAGCGGTGAGGATCTGCAATTTTGGTCCCTCACCCTGGGTTCTAAAGACTGCCGGAATCCAAGATGACTCTGGCAGAATTAGCTACTGAACCTGCACATTCCAAATAATCACCTTCAATCAACCCCAAGAGATTGATATTCACACCCAACTGTACAAGTTTCCTGCAGGTCAGTCCATTTTAAGGGTTGCTTTGAAGAAGCAGGCTTTATTATTCATTGAGTGTGGCTTGGGTGGACAAGATGTGGTTCTCATTATAGGTGGGGTCAGAGCATAACCATTCCTCCTTATTTTCTCCAGTGTACAAGTAACTGACAGTCTTGTAATTGTACGATCTCAGTGTCGGACTGGCCCACAGGGCTACAGGGGAATCCCCCGGTGGGCCCACACCCTAACCAATAAAAATGCTAACATATAAATACAGAGCCAAAGGGACAGTAAGAAATACAGTTTATTAAACAATAGGAATCAGATGACATGTAAATCAGTGATAATAGAGATATGAAATGTTAGGTGGGCCCCTAAACTCATCCTGGTGGGTCCCTGGTCCATCCCTGTCCCAAACTCCATTGCGGTAGTTTACTACTGCATGGTATTTATGGCGAGCAGTCCGCGCCTTACTAACGTTAACACCGCAGTATCGGAAGTTTCCATAGGGATTCTAATGTAGAGTATTCTCCCATTGGTTAAAATCTCGATCGGTTTATTGGTCGGTTTACTGAGTTTATTGATCGGTTTATTGGTCGGTTATGATTGTTTTATTGGTGTTTATTGGTCGGTTTATTGACGGTTTATTGAGGTTATTGGTCGGTTTGTTGTCGGTTTATTGAGGTTTATTGGTCAGTTATTGAGGTTTATTGGTCGTTTATTGGTCAGTTTATTGAGATTTATTGGTCGTTTGTTGTCGGTTTATTGAGGTTTTTGGTCAGTTTATTGAGGTTTATTGAGGTTTATTGGTCGGTTTTTAAGGTTTATTGGTCGGTTTTATTGAGGTTTATTGGTCGGTTTGTTGGTCGTTTATTGGTCAGTTTATTGGTCGTTTATTGGTCGTTTTATTGGTTGTGTTTATTGGACGTTTATTGAGTTTTATTGTCGTTTATTGAGGTTTATTGGTCATTTATTAGTCGGTTTATTGAGTTTATTGGTCGTTTTTATTGGTTGGTTTATTGGACGGTTATTGGGTTATTGGGCGATTTATTGAGGTTTATTGGTCGGTTTATTGTGGTTTATTGGTCAGGTTTATTGTTCGGTTTGTTGGTGGTTATTGGTTGGTTTATTGGTCGTCTTATTGAGGTTTATTGGTCGGTTTATTGGTTGGTTATTGGACGGTTTTATTGAGGTTTATTGGTCGGTTTATTGAGGTTTATTGTTCAGTTTATTGTTCGGTTTTTTGGTCGTTTTATGAGTTTTTTGTCGGTTTATTAGGTGTTTTATTGTTCGGTTTATGGTCGGTTTATTGTGGTTTATTGTTTCAGTTTTTGTTCGGTTTGTTGGTTGGTTTATGGTTCGGTTTGTTGGTCGGTTTATTGGTCGGTTTTATTGAGGTTAATTGGTCGGTTTATTGGTCGGTTTATTGAGGTTATTGGTTGGTATATTGGTCAGTTTATTGGTCGGTTTTTTGGTCGGTTTATTGAGGTTTATTGGTCGGTTTGTTGGTCGTTTATTGGTCGGTTTATTGAGGTTTATTTTTCAGTTTTATTATTCGGTTTTTTTGGTCGTTTATTGAGGTTTATTGGTCGGTTTATTGGTCTTTATTGTTCAGTTTATTGTTCGGTTTGTTGGTCGGTTTATTGTGGTTTATTGTTCGTTTTATTGTTCGGTTTGTGGTCGTTTATGGTTCGGTTTTGTTGTCGGTTTTTTATTGGTCGTTTTACTGTTTGTTAGTCGGTTTATTGAGGTTTATTGGTCGGTATATTGGTCAGTTTATTGGTCGGTTTATTGGTCGGTTTTATTGAGGTTTATGGTCGGATCGGTTTTATTGGTCGGTTTTATTGGGTTGGTTTTGTTCGGTTTATTGAGGTTTATTGGTCGGTTTATTGTTCGGTTTGTTGGTGGTTTATTGGTCGGTTTATTGGTCGGTTTATTGGTCGGTTTATTGAGCTTTATTGGTCGTTTATTGTTGGTTTATTGGACGTTTATTGAGGTTTATTTTCAGTTTATTATTCGGTTTTTTGGTCGTTTTTATGAGTTTATTGGTCGGTTTATTGGTCAGTTTATTGTTCGGTTTGTGTTCAGTTTATTGTTCGTTTGTTGGTTGGTTTATGGTTTGGTTGGTCGGTTTAGTGGTTGGTTTATTGAGGTTTATTGGTCGGTATATTGGTCAGTTTATTGGTCGTTTATTGGTCGGTTTATTGGTCGGTTTATTGAGGTTTATTGTTCGGTTTATTGGTCGGTTTATTGAGGTTTATTGCTCGGTTTATTGGTCTTTTATTGAGGTTTATTGGTCGGTTTTGTTGGGGTTTATTGTTCGGTTTATTTGTCAGTTTATTGTTCGGTTTATGGTCGGTATATTGGTCGGTTTATTGTTCAGTTTTGTGTCGGTTTATGTTCGGTTCGTTGGTCTGTTTTTTTGGTCGGTTTTGTTGGTCGGTTTTGTGGTTGGTTTATTGGTTGGTTTATTTGATGTTTATTGTTGGGTTTTGTTGGTCGGTTTATTGGGTTTATTGTTCATTTATTGAGGTTACATTTGGTCGATTTTTAGATTGGCTTTGTTGATCGGTTTATTGGTCGGTTTATTGGTCGGTTTTTATTGGTCGTTTTATTGTTCGGTTTTGTTGGGCGGTTTATTGATCGGTTTATTGGACGGTTTATTGGTCGGTTTATTGTTCGGTTTATTGTTCGGTTTATTGTTCGGTTTTGTTGTCGGTTTATTGGACGGTTTATTGAGGTTTATTGTTCGGTTTATTGAGATTTATTGGTCGTTTATTGGTCGTTTTATTATTGGGTTTATTGAGGTTATGGTCGGTTTATTGTTCGGTTTATTGAGGTTTATTGGTCGGTTTATTGTTCGGTTTGTTGGTCGGTTTATTGATCGGTTTATTGTTCAGTTTGTTGGTCAGTTTATTGATTGGTAGAATTCCAATTAGTCTAAATTGACCAGTGTGCGCCAACAAAACTGCTAAATTGGCTCCCAGGTTTTTTGTGACTTGCTACTAACGTCAAAATTCTTCTCTCCACCTTCCCATTCACAAAACCTTCCTCCCTCCCCCACATTCCACTTCAACCAATGAGAGCGAATCTGCCTGTACTTTCCCTTAAACCCCACCCCCCCCCACACTGAACTGTGTCCCACTCCCATTCACACTCTCCCCTCCCACTACACAGTCCCCCCAGCACCCATGGCCATTACTCCAGCCGGGGGGTTTCCGTTTCCTGCTGCCGAGACGGTCACGTTCCTCCGGGCTGCGAGATTTAAACCCTCCCGGTGTCGGTAATCCAATCAGAGCCGAGACAGCACCTCCCCCCGGACGGATGGGGTAAGACCGGCTGGTGTGTGTCCCACTGATATTGTAACAAACGTCTCCCTGGCAACCATGGAACTTCACTGATGTTCAAAGTTCCATCAGAGCCCTTTCATTCCATTTCATGGCTGGCCAGTGGGGGATGTCGGGAGTTGTAGTTTCAGAGAATTTAATCATATATTCATTTAATTTGGGCCTTGCAGATTGATGAAGTTAAACTTTTTCCTAACAGGATGCTGGGAAATGTAGTTTTAATAACATAGCCATCATCCCCAATCCTTTATGTGATCGTGTCTGTGGATTGATCGAGCTCAGTCTGATTGTAAAAGGATAACAATGTTAAACCAGGATTGGATGGATGTACAACCGTTTTTTCTTGCAAGTCCGACGAGATCAATTTTATTGGTTGTCACCAAAATACGTAAGAGCGTATATTGTGTATACACCTTTAAGGGGCCCATACACACAAAGATCCCCACCGCAACAATCTGATCCCAATATCGTAAGATATTATTGATATTATTGTGTATACATAAGGGGCCCATACAAAGATCCCCACCGCACTATATCCAATCTCAATATCATAAGATATTTTTTTGTATACATCTTTAAGGGGCCCATACAAACAAAGATCCCCTCCGTCAAATACATCCCTATATCGTAGGGATCCACTATATCTGATCCCAATACCTGTAAGAATTATTGTGTATATTATTGTGTATACTCTTTAAGGGGGCCCATCACAACAAAGATCCCCACCGACACATCCGATCCCTATATCGTAAGATATTGTTGTGTATACATCTTTAAGGGGCCCATACAAACAAAGATACCCACCGCACTATATCCGTCCCAATCTCTGTAGATTATTGTGATATTGTGTATACATCTTTAAGGGCCCATACAAACAAAGATCCACACCGCACTATATCCAATCCCAATATCCCTTAAGATATTATTGTGATATTATTGTGTATACATCTGTACACATCTGTATTGTGTATACGCCTTATACACACACTATAAGCCGATCCCATATCTTATGACTATCAGAATGTGGGTGCAGATTTTACGGACTGTCTGTTTTTTTTTTCCGTATTGGACCTACTAGAGCAGATTGTTGGCAAGATCCAGAATTGCGAGGTCTGTATTGTTGTGTGTATGGGTGGGGCCCTTTACACCATGTAAATGTAATGGGACTTTCTGAACTGTTTGGTATAAATTGGCTCCATTTATTGCCAAGGGTGTCGATGCATTTAACATTGTCAGTACCATCAGATTGTTTAAACAGAACCGTCAGATTTCCATACCAATCGGTTGGTAACCATTGGAATCCACACACACACCAATTTGATTGCCTTCCTCTTTATAAGGGAACTGGTAACCACAGATTCTCCATCTAGAACAGTAAACCCAATGTCTCAGCTGGAATGTGTCACCATCATAATCAGTTGTTTTCAGGCCGTGCAAGTGTCTGATAGCGTCTACCACCAGATCCAACATGAGTGCTAATAACTAGCCATGTGTATAACCATTTAAAGGTGCACTGACTGACTCAATCTCACAAATTAGAAGCTGATAGGGTGAATGGTCATGAGATGATATTTTGGTTGTGCTGACTGCCAATTGGATCCAGTTGGAATAACTGACATACTTAAAGCTGATTTTAAGGCAAATTGATCAAAATAAATGATCGGACAGAAGTTGCAAACACTATTACCTTATGTCCACCATAACAAAACAAACGTTTAGATTTGTCCCGAACCCTTCAGCTGTTTGTAGCATTTTATTTCATGTATTTTCTAACCAGACATATATATATATATGGGTAAAAGTTCGTACACACTTGCGATTGAGGGTCCCAACCCGCGACATGATGTTTATGAACGTCCATTTCGACCGATAAACGGCCTGTGTATGGGCAACTTTATTGGCCCAAATCGTTGACCATCCGGACAAACTGCAGTTTCGGTGTCGATAAAGTGCCATACACGGGCCAATTATCGCTCGAAATGGATGTTTGTACACATCGTGTTGCTACTGTTCTCTCCCTTCCCCACCCTCTGCTCAATGAGCTTTAATAACTTGACATGTGCAGAGGAGGCAGCAGCAATTATTGGTTTGTGATGTTAGCAGACACAGCCTTGATTGACGCATGAAGGGAGGAGCCAGCTTCCTCTGCCAGAATATAAGGGCAATCATTATCCTTAAATGTCTGGTTAGTAATACAGGTAATATGTACTGAATATATCAGTTGGAATTAGGGCAGGTAAATGACTAGTGGACATGACCTTTAAATACTCAGGGGTTGGGTCTTGGGCACGTGTGAGTTGCTCTGTGTTTTCTCCACCACCAAGGGCGCTGTAACCAGACATCCTGTGAGAATCAGATGCACTAAAAGCTCATGATAAGATTTCTTAGATACGTAGAACTTTTCATATTACCGAGAGCCCATAATAATAATGTGCAGATTTGGAAATAGTTTGTAGGCATATTATCCACTGTGTTTGTGTAGAACCATGTACTGGTACCATTTAGTACCGTGTACTGGTACCATTTAGTACCGTGTACTGGCACCATTTAAACCATGTACTGGTACCATTTAGTACCGTGTACTGGCACCATCTATACCGTGTACTGTACCATTTAGTACCGTGTACTGGCACCATCTATACCGTGTACTGGCACCATCTAACCGTGTACTGGTACCATTTAGTACCGTGTACTGGTACCATTTGTACCGTGTACTGTACCATTTAGTACCGTGTACTGTTACCATTTAGTACCGTGTACTGGTACCATTTAGTACCGTGTTACTGGTACCATTTAGTACCGTGTACTGGTACCGTGTACCTATCTGAAACATAAGAGCCCATTTATGTCTCCAAGGTTGTGGGACTGTAGCATATAACAGGGCATCCCTGACATCCAGTCCAGTAGACGTGCCGATACAGAACAAACGAACTGTCCCATTCCATTCATCTGTCCCTGGGAACAATAACTACCAAGACATATTTCCCTTCCTGCTGGGGATTGGGAGTAAATGAAATCTTCCTCCTCAGTCACATTCTCATTGGGATTTATGTTTTCATCCTATTGATGTGCAGAGAACCGTGAACGACACTCGACCCCTGTTTATTACCCTGCAGGTTAATGGGTTTATGGGAAGTTTTTGCTCCCTCTGTGAAGTGTTGGGACAGTGAAATGCCCTTAAGGAGTTTAAACTCCTTCACCTTATTCTGAATGGGAAACCTGCAGTCAGACAGTCTGTTACTCATGGCTCCCTATACTATAAAGGCATGTTTTCCACCCCACAAGAATAAGGTGTGGTTATGTGTATCTAAAGGTGCTTTGATCATCACAGGTTCTGCATCTGGAAATACCAAGTGTTAGAATCTGTTACCGTCTTTTATATCCGGTTTTGTTACATCAGCCCTTACATGTGGTTTCACCTCAATCATCTTACATCTCCCACTAGAGATCAACAAATTCTGTTAATGTGAATGATTAGTCACTGTCAAAAAATATCAGGAAAATAAAGTGTATTATTATTATTGTGGATTATATAGGCCCCAACATCTTCCGTACGCTTTACAATTACATGTATACAATCACATCAGCCCTGCCCTGAGAGCTTACAATCTGAGCACATTTATTTGACACATACAACTTATCCATATGTCTTTATGAATGTGGGGGAAACCGGAGTGCCCGGAGGAAACCCACGCAAACACGGGGAGAACATACAATCTCCTTGCAGATGTGTCCAGGTGGAATCGAACTCAGAACTGCTTGCCACTGACCCGTGCTTATCCTTTTTTTTTTTTTTTTAAACCCAATGATAAAAACATTTTGAGATTAAATGAGAGTTTTTATGTTTGAAAGTTTTCAAAAATGGTAATTCCCCCCTCCCAATATTTTTTTTCTGTGAGGAGCACCGGCACGAAAAAAAAAAAAAAGAACTTCTACCAGGCTTACTAAGTGCTTCACACTATCTTTAATACTGGACAGTAGCCTGGCAGATGAAAACTGTATGTGCTAGCATTCAAAGAACGATATTGGGAGGTGGAATAATACAATCAATTAAGATTAGACTTGTGCCACTGTTCTCGTGCAAAGGAAATCTTAAAGGGCATGTCCACCCCCAAAACTATAATCCCCCCCCCCCACTACTGGCCCCACTGTGTAGTGAATAAAAATACTTACCTTACATCCCAGCTCCAAATAGTTATCCAGTAATCCCCCCCCAAAGTCCCCAAACTGCTCCCCATATAGGACTCTACCTCCTGTCTCTCCTCCGGGAGAATTTTGCCACGTGCAAGTGCCCTCCCTCCCCTAGCGTAAAATCTCTTTGCCATATATAGGTCTTGCTCAACCGGCCCCAACTGCATTAGTATTATGGCAGAAAGTTCCCCATCTTACTTGCCTTCCCTATATAAAAAGTTTTTTAAAGGGTGGAGCATGCCCTTAATGTAAAAAACTTATCCCAAAAACAAGTTGTGTCCATTTCCAATCTCTATACGGGATCTGGTTCAGGAGGCATATGCAGGGAAAGTTTGTTTGTAAAGTGATTGATCGTATCAGTTCCCTCACTATAAGAATCAAAGGACCAAGTAGGAAATCCTGTCCGATGTTGTATGGCAGCCTAAGGCTTCGTTCACACTAGACGTTTTTTTAACGTGGCAGAACATCCTGTTTTCATTTTGTGCAATGCTCCGCTGCGTTAACGCATGCCATTATTTTCAGTGGAAACGCTGTGCGTTACGATGCACTATATCGCAGTGAATGGTGACATTCTCTAATATGTGCAGTAACATCGCACCAAAACACACTCTAGTGTGAACGAAGCCTTAACCGTTTCCTTTGAAGGTGAATAAATTCCTCTGTGATTGTTGAACAATTTTTTCTGTGTTATTGTAAACGTAGATTTTGACCATAAAGTATGAGATTTTCCCCCCAGTTTATTTATAAACATGGAATTTCCCTGCATCTCATATAACAGATCCTTTTACAAATAGGGGTGGGCTGAAGCCCCATACACCTGCAATTCCAACCATGATCCCAGATGAACGTGCACGTGTGTGGCTGTTCGGTCATTAGTACTCTCTGTAGCGGAAAGTCGCCGTTGGTACTCCAACCCAAGACAAACAATGCCCTATAGGTGATTTATGTCCACGTATTAAAGGGCAGTTCAGCCCCAAAATGAAAACTTACATACAGGTAATCATCCCCTAAAACCCTAAACAGTAATAGTTTGAAACCTGAAATATATAAGTCTAACCTGAAATCCTGCACAATGTCCTGTTTCCCCTGTTTCTGCTTCCTGTTCTTCCAGTTAGTAACTGTCAGTTATGGATTTGACAATTGACATCACAGCCAATGACTGAATGTTAATCCCCTGTCTGCCTCTTCTGAGCATGCCCAGGCTCAGTACAGGCTCATACAGGTTTCTAAATTGCTCAGTTTCCATGAGCATCCAGAAGCATAGCAGGCATACAGTAATGAATTCATAGACAAACATATGAATATCAACATATTTTAAAGAGACCATTCTTTCTAAAAGATGTTCTTATGAGGGTGGAGTTGCCCTTTAAGGTTTCTTCAAATTCCATGATTGCTGTTCTCTAGGATGTACTAGATAATAAATACTTTCCATACTTTGGTGGCAGTTTCATACTATAACAAATTTTACGTCGCTATGTGTGTCAGTATATCTGTAAACATTCACAAATATTAGGCAACATATCTGTTGTATTCAATTAGATCAACTGGACTTGAAATGTAGTTCTTGAAGACGTTTCGCTAGTCATCCGACTGGCTTTCTCAATTCAGAATGACTTGTACAAGAATCTGTGGCAATTATGTACCCTGGAAAATCCCAATTAGCATATCACGCCAGGTGTTAAGGGTGTGATTAGATAGTGGCTAAGAGCTGTTATAGGAACGCCCAGAGTAAGGTGTTCCTATAACACCTCTTAGCCACTATCTAATCACACCCTAAACCCTGGCTGTGATATGCTAATTGGGATTTTCCAGGGTACATAATTGCCACAGATTCTTGTACAAGTCTTCTGAATTGAGAAAGCCAGTCGGATGACTAGCGAAACGTCTTCAAGAACTACATTTCAAGTCCAGTTGATCTAATTGAATACACAGATATACCATGACCTGATGAATGAGAACCTTCACAAGCATTAAAGGCACACAAACTATAAAAAGTAATCGTTTTAATCTATTCAGAATATTCTGAAGAGGTCTATCGATGTATTATCAGCCTGAGTGGGCACAGATTTCCAGGAAGCGACAATCACTCTCCAGTTTTATATAATTACTTGCCCTTTCTACTCCCCCGTCTATAGCAATTATATTTCTATTCATAGTTAATACCTGTATTTCCTACTCGAGGGAACATTGTAGTGTCCGAATATTTAGTAAATAACTCTTGCTTTTATCACTTAATAGATCTTCCGGTACTTGGCTCTTACGACATATAAGGTGCAGTCATTTAAAGGGCAATTAGGGATAGTTTTTTCCCTAAAATGTGGTGAATGGTATAATTACAGGAAGCTGCTTATAACAGTGTACCAATACTGCATTCAGCAGGAAGCAATACCCTAGCGAGTAATGCCTGCGATGCTGTTTGATGGTTAAAACCTATTAGTAGCATTTGTTTTACATTTAGCATGTTTATATTGTATTTTATGGCCATTTATCTGTAGGTCACAGATGGTTTCAAGCTACAACTCCCAGCATTCCCTGGCTGCTGCAGCCACTTTTGTTATTATTATTGTGGATTTATATAGCGCCAACATCTTCTGTAGCGCTTTACAATTATGTATACATTCACACCAGGCCCTGCCCCGAAGAGCTTACAATCTATCACTTTATTTACACATACACCTATCAGTATTTCTTATGATTTGGGGGAAACCGAGTGCCCGGAGGAAACCCACACAAGCACGGGAAGAACATACAAACTCCTAGCAGATGTGTCCAAGGGTGGAATCGAACTCAGGACAGAATGGGTTTATCATTGTTAGCCCAAAATACTTTCCTAAAGTTGCATTCGCTGGTACAGCCACAACCCCTCCCAGTCCATCACCTGGCCATGCAGAGCTTAGTTTAGGTAGGTATTGTGGCTAAATATGGAGTTAAAGTGGCGCTAACCCATTCAATGTCATTAGCGAGACTTTAATGCCTCTTTGTGCCGGCTGCATGGGTTTCGCAAAAGACACCCCTATAGCCTGCGCAAGCAATTCAGTATCGCTAATAGCTGGCGTTAAAAGTCTGCATGTGTCAAATCCATTTTTCTATTCATTGGGAGGCGCTAACGAGTAATATCCGCTCTGGGTAAGTCTCCCCACTCACTGTGGACTGAGGAGGTTGGGGGGGTATAATTCCTCCTTAAACAATGCGGTTTTCTGTGCATTTTTTTTTCTCACTATAGTTGAATTGTGCTAATGGTCACAGATCTCACTATGAAAATAAAATTGCTTGTGGAACCCATGCACTGTGTGGACTTTTTTAGATAATGTCACAGGCATTTTAAAAATTATAAGTTTGAATAAAGTTGTTTATTGTAATGAGCAGATAATACCAGCGCAAGGGATTTAAATAGAGGAACATGTCAGCGCTCACAATGACAGTAGTTACATATGAGGCTTGTTCAATGGAACATTGTTTATCTACAACTACTGCTATTTCCCATTAGTGTTCCTCTCTCTATAGGTAGATATGAGGCTTTATTCAATGAAACAGTGTTATATACAACTCCTGGTATTTCCCATTAGTGTTCCTCTCTCTATAGGTAGATATGAGGCTTTATTCAATGAACGTGTATATACAACTCCTGGTATTTCCCATTAGTGTTCCTCTCTCTATAGGTGAATATGAGGCTTTATTCAATGAAACAGTGTTATATACAACTCCTGGTATTTCCCATTAGTGTTCCTCTCTCTATAGGTAGATATGAGGCTTATTCAATGGAACATTGTTATATACAACTCCTGGTATTTCCCATAGTGTTCCTTCTCTATAGGTGGATATAAGGCTTTATTCAATGGAACATGTTATATCAACTCCTGGTATTTCCCATTAGTGTTCCTCTCTCTATAGTAGATATGAGGCTTTATTCAATGGAACAGTGTTATATACAACTCCTGGTATTTCCCATTAGTGTTCCTCTCTCTATAATGTGATATGAGGCTTTATTCAATGGAACATTGTTATCTACAACTCCTGGTATTTACCATCAATGTTCCTCTCTCTATAGGTAGATATGAGGCTTGAGGCTTTTTATAACAGAACAGTGTTATATACAACTCCTGGTATTTACCATCAATGTTCCTCTCTCTATAAGATGGATATTGAGGCTTTTTATAACAGAACAGTGTTATATACAACTCCTGGTATTTTCCATTAGTGTTCCTCTCTCTATAGGTAGATATGAGGCTTTATTCAAT
>JAACNH010006016.1:0-18488 GCA_019447015.1 Hymenochirus boettgeri
TTATCCAGTTTTCAGCTATCCAGTTTACCAGTTTTCCAGTATCCTGTAATCCAGTTTTCAGCTATACAGTTTACCAGTTTATCACTATCCAGTTATCCATTTTCTAGTCATCCAATATCCAGTTTTTCAGTATCCAGTTCTCTCTTCAGCTATCCAGTCCTGCACTATTCATTACCCAGGGGTGCATTATCCAGCTATCCGGTATTCAACACAATTCCTGTATCACCATATCAGCCTGTTCCTTTAGACTCCAAACTGCCACCGGCCTCTCTGATTCAATTTGAATCTGTTGGCAATCGATAACACCACTTTACCACAATGAATCAACACCTAGATTTGGACACTTTCCATATTCCATATAAGTCCAACAGATTTTTGTACAAGTCATTATAAATTGAGAAAGATGACTAGTGAACTAAAATAAAGAACTAAATAAAAACAATTTTATCTAATTGAATACCACAGATTTACCATTACCTGGATGAATAAAAACTTTTGCAAGCATATGCCAAAAAATATGTGCTACTTGAAGAGCATGTATTTTAATCAGTTTAGATTCTCATCCTAGGTACTAATATGTCACAAAGCATACAAATTCTGTTCTTATTTTAAATACATAGTGTAAGAAAAGCATGGGGCAGGTTTCTGATTGGGTGTATGTACCAAAGTTCCTGTACAAACTGTACTAAATTCCTGATAACTCCAGGGAAGTATGGTAGTTGGAAAAGAAAATAGATTTATTTTCCATTTCTTATTCCAGCTTTAACAAAAGCTGAATGAGTGAATGGAGGAGAGTAGGGAGGGTCCTCCATTCCTAAGCCCTTCCAGGTTTTTAGCTTTCCAGTTCTGATGCTAATAAAAGGGCATGTCCAGTCTAAATAAAACCTTTTGATAATATGTAGGCTACCCCTGCCCTTCCCCCAAACCCTATATTAGTTTCTTAAAAAAAGGATTTAGAACTCTACTTACATGCCTTTATTCCCCGGCGCTCTGATCCGGCTCCCTGCTTGCCAGAACTTGCAAGCAGGGGGCCAGATTGGTAGCTGCGTCTGTGATTGTCTGAGAGGCAGCCAATTACAGACGCAGCTGCCATCAATGTAGAGCACCAGTGGAACAAAGTTCTACATTTTTGTAATGTGTAAACTAATATTGGGGTTGGGGGTGGCCAGGGGTAACCTACAGTATATTCAGATGTTTGAGGGGGGAAAGGGCTCCTCTGCGCTTGCCACATTACCTCCCAGAGGCAGAAAAGGCAGAAAACTTTGACCAGGAAGACAGCCACTTCTCTTCAGTTTCCTGGAATTTGGACACGCACTACAGGAGAACCAAAAGGAGCAGAGATGTAAGGTAAGGACTTGCCCTTTAAGCTACACCTTTAGGGGGAAGTGTTCACTCTCTCTCTCACTGCCTGGGCAAGGAACCAGGTGCTCAGACTGACTAAGGGTGAGGCCACACTGCAAGGCACAGGAATCGCGCACAAAATCGCGAACGATATTGCACGTAATTGTATGCACGATTCTTGTGCGTTTTGTGTTTGCGCATGCATTACATTTTGCGTAATGGAAACGCATGCTTTAACGCACCAAAAATGGCAAACGCATGTGTTACCAAAATGCGAACGGACGCGAAATCGCATGCGCATCAGAAATCGCGGGAATTTTTGCGATCCCGCAATTTAAATTTTAGCGAAAATCGTGGGTGCAATTGCACGAAAAACGCGCTAGTGTGGCCTAGCCCTAAGAGAGCCTGTATTATTTCTGTGAATACACAGTTTGTATTGTTTGTATGGGCTGGGTACTATACCCACAACCCCCAATAGAGAGGGTAATTCTCTTTTGCATTAGTTAGAGCCAGAGTGGCTTAGGTTTATTATTTTATTACTTTGCCTTTATTGCTTGAAATAAACCCTGATTGCTGCCAGACACACTGTTTATCAGACTTTTTCAGTATCTCACCAAAGTGAAATCGTGTCCAACTGTGAAAAAGTGAAAGCTTTTGGTTTGTCCGACTTGTTATAAGGAGGATGGAATTTAACAAAGAAGAGTTTAAATGTTCTAAATATGTATATTATTATATGCATATTAAAAGGGAAGTTAAATGGAAAAAAAGAAATGTTATGTATTTATTTATAGTACACATACCGTCTTCATTTTTAAAAATCAATTTCATACAGTATCTTTTTTTACTGTGGTCAGTAGTGAGCTTCTCTGCTATGGTCCTTCTTCTTTCCAGGATGCCCCCTTCCTTTAAATGTTCCTAACTATAATTTCTACTGATTGGCTGTTGAATAGGTCAAACATTATTGAAATAAGAAAATACTTTTTTTTCTTGAAAGCATATGTATTTATGCTGTTTCTGCTTGTATTTTAGAATGACTATATGAAGAAATGATAATTACCGTATATACTTGAGTATAAGCCAACCCTAGCCCCTAGCTGACTTAAAGGGGCAGCATGCAGTAAAAATACATAGGGCTGTTAGCTCCAATCCCTATATCGGATTTGGACCAAACCAATGGGGGATCATGGGGGCTAGGGGGGCACTTGAATGCTGTCCCACTTGCCCCTAGCTGCCCTAAAGTGGCAGCATGCAGCAAAAGTGCCTGGAAACAGCTGTGACTCGAGTATAAGCCGAGGTAAGCTTTTCAGGCTCAGTTTAAAAAATAAAAACATCGGTGTATATTCGAGTATATACGGTATGAATATTTCAGGGGTAGCAGAATAATTTTCAACCATGCCAAATATACTATTTGCAATCAATGTAAAAGGGAATGTCGGCCCCCACAGTAAATTTGACACTTAGAACCAGGCCCCCCAAACCCTAACATCACAACACAACTTGGTTTGGCCTTACTGAACGGAGATCAAAACTCTTTCCTCTTCTAAAGGTTATTTCTCTTTCTGCCAGCTTTATAGATGCAGAAGTTGCAGGTTGTGTAGCTACAGATAATTATTGTCTGTAATGTTACCATTACAGACATGTCTAAAGGCAGCTACTTAGAAAGACTGGGGAAGGAATAAGAGGGAATGGTGAAGTTGGAATTTAAGATCTGTTCAGGAATGACAGGGACCAAGCTAAGTATTGTAATTTTAGGGTTGGGGGTAGAGATGGACTAGAACTCAAACTCGAACCCGAGTTCGAGCCGAACTATTCGAATTCGAACGAATTAGGACTTCTCGAACTATCCCAGACCCGGATTTTTGATATTTCGGACTTTCAATAAATATCGAATGTTCGGCCATTGGAATATGCAAGTAAAATGCCTATTATACCTATACACGAGCATCAAATCCGTACGTAAAGTGTCCACTAAAACCTATGCGCGAGCATCGAATCCGCAAGTAAAATGTCCATGGTATCTAGGCGCGAGCATCGAATCCGCGAGTAAAGTGTCCATTAAAGCCTATACACGAGCATTGAATCCGTGAGTAAAATGTACATGATACCTAGGCGCGAATGAGCTTGAAAATAGCATGAGTGAGAGTAAAATTGATATTTCGAATGTCCTGGATATTCGAACATGTTCCCCAGACCATCTCCCAGGTCCCACAGCCATTAATATTTTATTTGTATTTCATTAGAACTTTTTGAACTATTTGACTCCCATTGACTTTAATGGGTCCGTTTTTTCTATATATCTTTCTATATAGTTCGAAAGTTCGAAAACGGACTGAACATTCGAAAGTTCGGCCATCTCTAGTTGTGGGGGGCGGGGGGCGGGGTCCTGAATCTATGTGTAGATTAACACATTGAGGTGGTCATGCCAAAACACGTACCTTGGAATACAGATACCATGGGCTTTATTAATTTAATAATATGCATTAATACAAGGTTTGTTTTTTAATAATCAATATTTAAAACTCACATATAATTTAAATGCAAAGCAAATACATTACAATGCCTATAATGTACATGTATTTTAATGATATTAAATGCTATACAAATACATTTAATAAAAGATTGATAGGCTCAATATTATTTTTCCAATGAATATAATACAGTTCATTTATGCTAAACCTGTTATTTAAGTGTTTTCCCTTGGTAACAGTATCAAATTGATATTTACAGGACTTACAAAGGAAGCTTGTGACATTTGTAATCTCAAAATCTAAATTTTTCATTATTTGCATTGTCATTACAAGTAAGCCTTTACTGACTTACCAAGGGAAGGAATAGTTGACTTCCTTTTTAATTTGGAATGAAGACTAAAGGCTTCATAATTCTTAACACTATCAACTCTGAAAGCCATTTCTATTTAATTAGTCAGGCCAATGCATTTGCAAAACAATTAAGAATGTAATTTAATTTTGGCTTGGTAAATACCCAGGGATTCATTCATTCTGAACTTCTGACCTACATGTTGAGTTTACTTTGCAAAGTATGATTAACCCAATCAATTGGAACTTAATACAGACAGAAGCTCAAAGACTACTTTTTAATTTATTGTTACTTAGGTAGGTATGAGCATCATCACATTAAATAAATGTCTTTACATTTTAATATAAGTAACCAAACCTAAAATAAAAACTTAACACATTTTTTGATTAATTTATAGTCCAGAAACATCTGCATCATTTGACTTTGTAAGAGATTTTGACAACATACATGAAGATAAATCTGTGTATCCTCTCAAAGTGGTTTGTGGTATTCTCAGTGGGTTAACCCAGAAATAACAACCCAACAACTATCCAACAAACATTAAGGCAAAATATGCATGGGTCCACTTCCCACCATCAGACCTAAAGATCATTTAACCATTGAGTAGGCTGTTAATCAGGAATTAAAGGGCATGTCCAATATTTTTTCTTACTATACATAGATACAGAGAGCCACCCTTCTGTGGAGTGTTTTTTTTTTAAAACTGTGATCATAGGTAAGTAGCAATAATTATTTATTAATATTAAGCATACTCACTTCTCAGAGTGTGTGGTCCAGGTGCAAGCAAAAGCCCCGGACCCTTCACCAAATCTTTATGGGTACACTTCAACTGTATGAATTAAAATACAGCCTATTAAAGAGGTGCTGCTAACCTTTATAATCATTGGCATAGCCAAATAAAGGTCACCTTCACAAATAAAGGTGTTTCCCATATGACTTAATAAGGAGGTATGTGTCTTTGTTCATAGTGCTGTACACCAGGTTTAATGCACACCTTGTTTTCTTGAATATATTTTTTCTTACCTTCCCCACTTACCAAACTCCAAGATCATTATACTGTACTTAATTGTCTTGATTCTCTCCTGTATCAATGCTAAGGTGTTCTAGTGTCTTATATACTGTTAATCCCAAACAGTTTAGTATAAGAATCCAAGATATGATGAGGACTGCACACACTTTGTTCAAGCTAATTTATTGTGATAATGTTGCACAATGTTATGGGGTGCTTTCTTAATTATCTCCCCTTTGTCCCCGAAGTCCATAACCCTAACCTTTCCCCACCTTTCCTCTCCCAGTTCATTTCTGTGAAAGATTTTACAGTTCTCCTTTGGGCAGTCAGTCATTGGATTGACCTCTGCAATCTGGAAAATAACAGGCATCTGTATGAGATGCTGAATTTCTTGCGGCAGTAAAATTTATGTATAAGTGTAGTTTCTAGACCACTTGGCACCAGAAATATACTTTTTAAAGTCACACCCAATATCTTCTTGCTTGCATGGCTTATTGAAGTGGATGTGATGGCCTAACTAACACTGGCTGTTGAAATTGAAGTCCGCTGACTTAACACTGGCTGATGAACTGAAGGGCTGGCTTAAAAGGTAACTGTGGTCTCAAATACTTCCAAACTAGTACGAATTATATAAAAAGCCTTCCATCATACCTTCTCTACATTACATCTCTAGATAAAATTTGTGAGATGTTATTGCTGGAGAGGTTGAGCAATATTATATCTTGCTTGAACACCACGTGAGCAGCTTGTAGTCATGTGACCAGCCTCTGCCTGAATTCTTAGGCTCCCCTTCTCAACTATCAATTTTTTCCCCAGGTTCTTCCTGATTTCCCCAGCATTAAGTCTTAACTGAGCACACTTCTGCCCCGGGGCGGACAGGCGGGCAGAGGTCAGGTGATGTCACTCAACTTACTGGAAGCAGGAAGTTTAAACATTCCCTCAAATGTAATTTCTGACAGACTCTAGCCAGAGGTGTGATTCTCAGTTCATTTTAAAGGAAATACTGCAGGTTTTCATTTAACCCAAACATTTTTTGAGACCACAGTTGCCTGTTAACGCTGGCTGGTGAACTGAAGGGCTGACCTAACAGTGGCTGGTAAACTGGAGTGCTAACTTAACACAGACTATTAAACAGGAGTTTTCTGTGGCTGTATACTTAAATATAGGTGTCTGACTGGTAAATATAAGTGCTCCAAACCGAGACTGGTAAATATAAGTGCCCACACAGACTGGAGGTCAGCAACATCCCATTGCCTGGCAATTCAGATACTGATTGGCTAATAATCTCCACAATCTTCTCTGATTCTCCCTGCTAGCAACTTTCTAAACCCCCTGCTGAGCCTCCTTATTTTGGAGATGAAGGTAATGGGAAGCTTAGGGAATAGTGATCATGATAGTGTAATTTAATATTGTTGCATTACTATTTTACTATGTTGTTTTGAGGTCTTTAGAAGGTGCAAGTGGATCAGGTGAAAGTGCAAGTGCTAAAAGCTGGGGGACAGGTGTGAAATTATTAAAACTTACAATGATAGAGCCCTCTCAGTGGCAAAAATATAGACACTGGCTAGATTCATTCTTAGTGCCCTTTTACCAGTATGAACGGAACTACAAAATCTTCTGTACCATATTAATTTAGCCCTTAGTTCAGCTGCTGCCACAGAACTACCCACTGTGCTTAGGCTGTACACAAGAAAGAAAGAAAAAAGGACATGGAACAAGAATCTTTATTATGATATTACAGGTTTGCACCTGTAACAATAACTGTTTCAATTATGATATTCAATATCTAGTACATGCCTATACCTTGTATTTTAGGTCATGAAACTCTTTTGTGACTTCTAATTTCCTTATATTTTAAACCAGGGGATGCAGTATTAACTGTATATATTGATATGCAAAAGAGTGATAGTAGAAGTTAAAGGAGGGTCACTGTTTTGCTCTTTACACCAGGCAGCAAAAAGTTTAGGGGTATCACTGCCAGTAGCCCCAGATTCTGTGGGACCTTCCCAACCACAGGGGTTATCCAGCAAGGTTTCCCTTGGTGTGCAGGAAAGAAGATAACAACTGACATGCCAGAGAAATGTGCTATCCATTCTTATTGACTGTAATTATACCATTATTATACAGTTATAAATATAGAAAATTATCACCTGAAGAGGAAAGAAAAGGGAAAGAAGACTTTACTTATGTATGTGGGTGTGGCTGGTTCATTGGATAGTTTCAATAAAAATCTGGATGAGTTTCTAAAAACAAAGAATGTTGCATGTTACTGATATTGATACATAAAGTTAGAGTTGCTACTTGGAGTCAAGAAGGATTTTTTCCCCCACTTCATACTATTTTTATTTTGCCTTCCTCAACTGTTACGTAGGAAATGTGGGTATTGCTGAGTAGGTTGGACTAGATGGACATATTTCTTTATTAAACCTTATATACTATAAAACAAAATCCCCTCACAGTACAGAAAGCAAAAAGTCATCTCCCAATTACAGATGGCCAAAACTTTTTTACAGGAGTAAAATTCACCCGACACTCAATCTTAAAGGAAAACTATATAGTGCATAAGTTAAAAAAAAAAAAAAACAGTTAAAAGGAAAAGTACCTGGGGCAGGGAGGTAGGATTTGTAATTCCTACCTCCCAATATTGTTTCTGTGAGAAGCAGCAGCATGAAGAAAACTGTTTTTGTCAGGCTTCTTTGGTGCTTCAGTAAAACAGAAAGGTAGAAGGTCCTACTACCACTACCAAAATCATATAGCTACTGTAGCTCCAATCAAGGTAGCATAAAAAGTGAGTCTTTATTAGTACTATTAAAAGCAGATTCAATAGGCAGACAGACCTGATGCGTTTCGTGTCAAGACATGACACTTCATCAGAGGTATCTCCCATCCCATGTTGCTTTCCTTAAATACCCATAAATCCCTAGGAAAGGGAAATCCAAACAAACCATTGGCTCAGAAATAAACACATGATCACCTGAAAACACAGGTAAGTTAATACCTCAATAAGGGGAATAAAAAGGAAAGCAATAAATTATAGGACATAAGCTATGAATATATACATAAGAATAGGGAAACAAAATACTAATAATAATGATACTGATTAAAAACAATGATCAATAAAACAAAGTGTTATTAATAAAGTGTTATTAAAGCTACATATTATTTACACAGTGTAAAATATACTGATACAATCATCTGTCATGAAACAATGTATAAAATACACTTAATGAAACATTGCACAGAAGGACACTACTGAGAAGGATACACAACACAGTGGATACATAAAATGCAATATTCAGGTATACTAGTCACAGAGACATATAAAATTATTATAAGAGGTTATTAATTACTTTAGAATAGAAGCTGATTTATATAAAATGGGTCACTTTCCAATCTTTATTCATACCACCATAGTATCCACCATATTTCCTTTTTGAGAAGTCTCCACCTCATAAACCCATGTTTTCAATCACCCTATTCTAGAGCATCCCTTGCCATGTAACTCTAATGCTGATTTAGCCTCCAGGTTAGTAATTGAGTATAAATGCTCATACACACGATCTTTTAACCTTCTTGTTGTTTTGCCAACATATTGGCTCCCACAACCACAGGTAGCTAAATATACTACAAATGTAGTATTACAGTTAATACATTGTTATATTTGGTATCGTCTACCTGTGGTTGTGCTACTGAACATACAAGAGTCCTCTTGGAGGACTATACATGTTCAACCCATCGTTCTCAACCAGGTAGTTTCTTCATTTATATTTACAATAGTGGGTTACATACTCAGAGAAACCATTTTTGCTATTGATCTAGCTTTTCTATATATCACAGTGGATCGTTCAGGTAACACCTTATGTAGGGTCGGGTCAGACAATAGTACAGGCCAGTGTTTCTTAATAGCATCAAATACGCTAGTAGACTGTAATGAGTATGTGGTGATGAAATTTACATCGTATTGTGAGTGGAAGGAACCTCGCTTACCAGTGTTACTTTTATCCATTGCATCTTATTGCCGGATAACTTGCTCTCCTATATAGTAGAGCTCTATCATAAGCTTTTTTGATACACAGGGGGTCATAACCCCTCTCAGTCAGTCTGTCCCAAAGTTGCATTGCTTGGACCTGGAATTTGTTCCAAGATGAACATATCCGACAAATCCTCAGAAACTGGCTTATAGGTATACTCTGTAATAGGGAATGTAGGTGTCCCGATTCATAATCAAATTAAATAAAAGACCATTAAATAATGGGGCTGAGGTGGTTGTAGAGGATGCCAAAAAGGCTAATCTGCTAAATCGTTTTTATACTCTTGAGAATCCTTGTCCTTACAGCAGGGATTGTAATAATATGCAGGGTAGAAATGAAGATTATTCACATTGGCTAACAGAGGATATGGTACGGAAACCATTAGACAAAGTTAATATCAATAAAGCCCCAGGACCAGATGGATTGCATCCTCGGATTTTAAAAGAGCTTAGTTCAGTTCTAGCTAGACCACTGTTTCTCATCTTTTCAGATTCACTTTGGTCTGGGGATGTGCCGCTGGATTGGAAAAAGCCAATGTAATACCAATATTCAAAACAGGTAGTCCTTCACACCCTGGTAACTATAGACCTGTAAGCCTAACATCAGTGGTAGGAAAAGTGCTGGAAACTTTGTTACAGGATCATATCCTTGACTTTGTCTCCAGAACTGATCTTATTAGTAGTAGATCATGCCAGACAAATTGAATTTTTTTTTTAAAGAAGAAGCGAGTAAGAAGTAAGATTCAGGCACAGCAGTGGATGTGGTATACTTGGATTTTTCGTTTGCTGATGACAATAAGCTATGCAGAGCTTTGGAAACTTGTACAAATGATGTACAAGTGCTGCAAGCAGACCTAGATAGATTATCAAAATGGGCAGCAGAATGGCAGATGAGAATCAATGTTGATAAAATGTAAGGTGATGCATTTAGGATTTAATAATCCCTGTGCCACCTACACCATAAATAACTCTGTGTTAAGTGCATCTGTAATGGAAAAAGATTTGGGGGTTCTGGTAGATAACAGACTTAGCTATAGCAAACAATGCCAGGTAGCAACGGCTAGAGCTAGCAAGATTTTGTCTTGTATAAAGAGGGGAATAGATTTAAGAGAGAAAAATATTATTCTCCCTCTTTACAAGGCACTGGTAAGGCCTCATTTGGAATATGCGGTGCAGTTTTGGAATCTCATATACAAAAGGGACATCTTGGAGATTCAAGCAGTTCAGAGAAGGGCAACTAAATTAATAATGGGAATGGAGGGGCTTGAATATGCAGGCAGATTAGACAAGTTAGGGCTGTTTACATTGGAGAAGTGACATTTGCGTGGGGATACAATAACCTTATACAAATATATTAATGGGCCATACAATGAACTCTCTGGTGCATTGTTCACTAATAGGTCATATCAGAGGACTCATGGACATCCTTTAAGGTTGGAAGAAAAGAAGTTTCATCTTCAGGTTAGGAAAGATTTCTTTACAGTGAGAATGGTGAAACTGTGGAACGGTCTTCCAGCAGAAGTGGTAATGGCAAGTTCATTAAATAGCTTTAAAAAAGTCCTGGATAAGTTTCTAAAACTAAACAATATTGAAAATGACTGGTATTAATGCATATAGATCTGGTTGATCCAGGGATACTTTACAATTGCCGTTTGGAGTCAGGAAGGAATTTCCCCCCCTTTTTAGCTGTTTTTCTTTGCCTTCCTCTGAAACAACTGTTAGATAGGGTTAAAAAAAAGAGGGTGAATAGGTTGGACTTGATGGACGTATGTCTTTATTCAACCCTAATTACTATGTTACTATGTTACTATGTAATGTAGTAAAGTATTCCTGGTAACGGGTTCCTGTACACCTCAGTATGGATCCCCAGATCATCTCCAACAAGGAGTATATCTAAAAATAGGATCTTATGTCTATCATAGGTGCAGGTAAACTCCAAATCCAGAGTATTATCATTACAATATGCAACAAAAGGTTGAATGCTCGATTCACCCCCCTGCCATACTATGACCAGATCATCAATATACTGATGAAAATGTTTAATATGAACCTGAAGCGGTTCATACCCCCAAAGATGTACCCACCAATCCATATTAGCATCACTACATCTCTGGAGGTAATGAACCCCCCAAAAAATGAACCCCCCAAAAATGAAAAAAATGTATGTAAATAAATACTCCAGCACTGTAATCAGTAAATCTATTTGTATCTTAGGTAGTTTTTTATATTCAGTAAACCAAAACGACATCGCTTGCAGACCCAGATCATGGGGTATGCAGGAATATAGACTAGACACGTCAATTGTTACCCACCAGAAATCCGTACAGCATTGAATACCTTTGAATCACCTGTATCTTAAAGATATGAGGGTAGAGCACTCACCATAGGGAATAAAAAACTATCCATATACTCAGATAGTCTTTCATTTAGTATGCCTGAGGCGATAGGTCTACCCTTTGGGTTGTCCATTCCTATGTGGACTAAAAATGGAAAACCGGCTTAATTGGATGTTATTCATATTCATCTTTATTTAGAATACCCAATTCCAAGCCATTATCTAACAGAGAATAGACCCTCTGTTTATATAGGGGCATAGGATCGCCCTTTAGTTTAACATAGGTTTTTTCATCATTAAGTTGCCTCAAAGCCTCCGCTTCATAGTAGGACCTGTTCATCACAACAACAGACCCCCCTTTATCAGATTGCTTAACAACCATGTTACTATTGAGGCTCAGTTTATTCATCGCCTGTCTGTGTTTTCAAGACAAATTCTCCACACACTTCTTTCCTCTAACCCTCTCTGCTAGATCAGTAATCTCTTTTTCCACAAGAAATTGAAACCTGTCAATATTAGTATTCCTACTATGAGTGGGATAGAAAGATGATTTCTTAGACAGGTTTGTACAGTATGTGATATACCTGTACTATCATTACCCTCCTCAGATGTAGTAGCAAGTGATGCAAGAACATATTATTATATATATTATTATTATATATATTATTATTATATTAATAATTATTATATATTATTATAGTATAATTATAGTATAGTATAATTATAGTATAGTATAATTATTATTAGTATTATTATTGTGGATTTATATAGCGGCAGCATCTTCCGTAGCGCTTTACATACATTCACATCAGGCCCTGCCCCAAAGAGCTTACAATCTAAGCACATTTTTATTTGGCACATACAACCTATCAGTATGTCTTTATTGTTGTGGGGGAAAACGGAGTGCCCGGAGGAAACCCACGCAAACACAGGGAGAACATACAAACACCTTGCAGATGTATCCAAGGGTGGAATCGAACTCAGGACCTCAGCGCTGCAAGGCATCAGTGCTAACCACTGAGCCACCATGCTGCCCATACAGCATTCCTCAAACGTTGAGACACAGGGAGGTACGGTATCACAATGATCCACCCCTTTTATGTTATTCATAGTATCAACAACATCTGCACCATTAACATCTTGACCAATATTGTCATTACCAAAACATGGGTCTGAAAAGTGTTTTTTAAGGGTAATTTTGCGTACTCGTCTGTTAAGGTCTAAGATGGTATCAAAATATGAAAAGTTAGTGTTAGGAACAAAGTTCAGACCTAGGTCCAAGACTTCCAGTTCGTGCTGAGTTAAGGAGACATCTGATAGATTAATTACATTATGTCCATAGTTATTATCCAGACTTTGGGTCACATAGTTTATACCATCCCTTAATGTCGATTGTTCCTCTTGCGTCCAGACGTTTTTTTTTTTGTTGTACCCTAGTGTGTTTACTCTTTCTGTGTCTCTTACGGGGGACTTTCCTCTCCTCGCTCTTGTCCACATACAGTATATGGTCAATCCCCGTCCTGGCTCTTGTCTGACTCCATACTTTGTTCATCTGAACTGTTCTCCATATCTGTGAATGAAACCGTTTTGACAGACCCGCTATCTGAATAATTATCAGATTCCATATCATGCCAGTTAGATCGTCGTTTAAAAATTATATTATTCTTTTTCAAAATCGACCTATTGGGAGACTTGGACTGTGTTTTCTGATTGTAAAAACCCTTTTTCCATTTGTATACATTATCAGTCGCATAATCTTCAACAATATTAGGTGCCTTGTAAAAACGTAAACCTCGTGGTTTCCCACTATAGTTTAATCTCACGGGTTTTAAATTCTTCGTATCTCTTATTACAATCATTTGTATTTATACATTGGGTATCGTTAAAATCCACTGATTGTGTATCAGCAAACACTTTATTTTTTTTGCCTTTAAAGCGCGTCTGCTGGCTTCTGCCATTATATCTTCAGCTGCATTGTCTGCCACACTGAATAAATGTTAAGGTACTCACTGTTATCCTTAGCTTGTACTACCGACTCTTCAATGTAGAAATGCTTGTATGCATCGGTCGGAGCTACACCGGAATCCCAAATCAGCAAATCCCAAATATGCATGATATCCGGACACTATTATCCATTAACACACAAACAAGAACATGCTGTAACCGGCAGGCTTACCAAAAGCCAAAATAACATCTGGTGGGAGCACTCCTTCAGGGGAAAGTCCAGAACATTGTTCCCAGCATACACAGTAAAACAGAAAGGTAGAAGGTCCTACTACCACTCGGAAGACCAAAATCATACAGCTAGCTCCAATCAAGGTAGCATAAAAAGCGAGTCTTTATTAGTACTATTAAAAGCAGATTCAATATGCAGACAGACCTGACGTGTTTCATGTTAAGACATGACACTTCATCAGAGGTACAATCTCCCATCCAATGTCTTCTTCTTTGGTGCTTCTTTGGTGCTTCAGCACCATCTTTAATACAGGAAGGCCCAGGACACTAACCTGGCAGATAAAAACTATGTGTGCTGTATCTACTCTACAAAATGATATTGAGAGGAATAATCAATCCTACTGCCCTGCCCCAGGTACTTTCAATTTTTAAAAAGTTTGTTTTCACAGTTTAGGTGTCCTTTAATATTAGCAGGAAAAATTGTGAAAGTAACCCATAAAGTGACCCACCATTTAAACAGGCATCTGAATTTAAACATACATAGCAAAATGCAAACTGCAAAGCAGAGTTATTCAGCATGTGATATATATAAAACTGGCAATGGAAGGTCCTAGAGCTGAGATGAACAAAAGTTCTTCAAAGGGATCCGTCCTGAGATCCCCATTGCAGTCCCGCTAGTTATACTCCACGGAAAACTTAGTTACAGCTACGGATCTGCTTCACCTTATGTCTCATCCCTATCTCATAGTAGTAGTAGTTAACATAGTAGTAATTGAGGTTGAATAAAGACATCAAGTCCATCAAGTCCAACTTATTCACCCTATTCAAGTTCAATGAACTTGCCATTACCACATCTGCTGGAAGACAGTTCCACAGTTTCACTGTTCTCACTGTAAAGAAACCTTTCCTAACTTGAAGATGAAACTTCATTAAAGGATGTCCATGAGTCCTCTGATATGACCTATTAGTGAACAAAGCACCAGAGAGTTCATTGTATGGCCCATTAATATATTTGTATATGGTTATCATATCCCCACGCAAACGTCACTTCTCCAATGTAAACATCCCTAACTTGTCTAATCTGCCTGCATAGCAGCCCCTCCATTCCTCTTATTAATTTAATTGCCATTCTGTGAACTGCTTCCATTTCCAAGATGTTCCTTTTGTACATGGGATTCCAAAACTGCACCGCATATTCCAAATGAGGCCTTACCAGTGCCTTGTAAAGAGGGAGAATAATATCTTTCTCTCTTGAATTTATTCCCCTCTTTATACAAGACAATATCTTGCTAGCTCTAGCCGTTGCTACCTGGCATTGTTTGCTACAGCTAAGTCTGTTATCTACCAGAACCCCCAAATCTTTTTCCATTACAGATGCACTTAACACAGAGATATTTATGGTGTAGGTGGCACAGGGATTATTAAATTTACATTCATTGATAAATGAACATTTATCAACATTGAATCTCATCTGCCATTCTGCTGCCCATTTTGATAATATCTAGGTCTGCTTGCCACACTTGAACATCATTTGAAGTTTCCAAAGCTCTGCATAGTTTAGTGTCATCAGCAAACACAGAGATCTTGCTCTCAATGCCCCCTTCTAAGTCATTAAACAGATGCAGCCCCAGTACAGAATCCTGAGGCACGCCGCTTAGAACCTTAGCCCACATAGATGTAGCTCCATTTACCACCACTCTCTGCTTGTGATCCAATAACCAATTCTCTATCCATGAACAAAGGTTTTCTTCAAGGTCAACAGTCCTCAGTTTATACATTAGTCGCCTATGTGGCACAGTATCAAAAGCTTTAGCAAAATCCAAGTATACCACATCCACTGCTGTGCCTGAATCCAAATTCTTACTCACTTCTTCATAAAAACCAATTAAATTTGTCTGGCATGATCTATTTCTCATAAATCCATGCTGACTACTACTAATAAGATGAGCTCTGGAGACAAAGTCAAGGATATGATCCTGTAACAAAGTTTCCATCCCCTTCCCTACCACTGATGTTAGGCTTACAGGTCTATAGTTACCAGGCTGTGAACGACTACCTTTTTTGAATATTGGTATTACATTGGCTTTGTTCCAATCCAGCGGCACATCCCCAGACCTAAGTGAAGCTGAAAAGATAAGAAACAGTGGTCTAGATAGAACTGAACTAATCTCTTTTAAAATCCGAGGGTGTATTCCATCCGGTCCTGGGGCTTTATTGATATTAACTTTGTCTAATTGTTTCCGTACTATATCCTCCTTCAGCCAATGTGAATACACCTCATTCCTCCCCTGCATATTAATACAATCCCTGCTGTAAGGACTAGGATTCTCAACAGTGAAAACCGAAGTAAAAAAAACGGTTTAGCAGATTAGCCTTTATGGCATCCTCTACAACCATCTCAGACTCATTATTTAATGGTCCCACATTCTCAGTCCTCATCTTTTTACCATTTATATACTTAAAAAACATTTTGGGGTTGGACTTGCTTTGTTCTGCAATCCGTAATTCATTTTCTATTTTAGCTAATTTAATTGCTTTCTTGAGAGGAGAGGACCTACTTTTTTTACACTTGTTCCCTAAAGGTACAAATTTAGAAATGTAATCTCCTCTAGACTGTAAGCTCTCGAGCAGGGCCCTCCATCCTATTGTACCATGTATGTTTTCCTTATGTATTTTAATGCAACTGTTAAGCGCCATGGAAGATGTTGGCACTACATAAATCCAAAATAATAATAATTGTTCAGCAAACAACACCAAGAACATAGCTAGAACTCAGTGTACTGCCCACCCTCTCTGCAAAACTTGTAACAAAAAAACCTGTTGAAGTCATATATTTAATTAGATGTAAACTGTATAATACATTGGGACTGGGGTGTTAATTGGATACTATCTCAGTTCCTGGGTTGGGTTCTTTACATTTCAAAGAACCTCCTGTACTATAGATACATTTGCTGTTATCAAACAGTCATCTTATTGAGGGTGATCTGCATTTCAAATGGAGAATGTTTATACTACCTTCTAGAAACAAACATCTAAGATAGTTAACATTGTTTTATCAAATCCTTTCCCAGGGTGGGTTATGGGGGTCTGTGTTGTATATCAAGGGGCCAGAGAGTCTGTTAGAGTAGAAGGATTTGGAAGGGGGGAGAAGGATTTGGAAGGAAGAAGGAATTGGAAGGGAATATAGGAAGGAATTGCACATATACCTTTGTACACCTATACCTGCTGTTATATCTCTGGGCCTGGAACTCTTAAATAAACGCTTCATCTCTGAAAAAGGACTGGTTGGTTGAATTTACCTGGTGGTGGTAAATAAGGATTATTATATCTACACTATACGAAACACAACATTTTGGTGCCGTGACCCGGATTCGAACTGGGGTTGCTACACAACACCTTTAACAAAAAAAAAAATATTTAGCCAGATGATATCCACAGCTGTGTTTGTATTTGTATGAATTTTTTTTTTTTTTAAGATAAAACCTTTTTGTAATTTTCATTTATTTTCTCAAAGTTTCTTGAACTAGTTTTGATTTATTTTCCCTTTCCTGTAATCCAGCTACTCTCCCACCTACCCCACAACTTCCTTCAGCCATTTACTTGCTGTAGATTAATGGCTCCTGGGTCTTTGCCATTAGATTGTTGGTTCTCTCCATCCCACCTATCAGCTGCTTACTGTATGGACTAACTCAAAAATCACCTCATGTACACCTGTTTGGATGACATCAGCAATCCCCTTTCTGGTGGTAGAAAATTAGAAAACAGGCAACAAGGAATCCTGAAAGATAAATGCTGTTACAGCTACATCGACATGCACATATACGGTACACTTACATACATATAAAGAACATATAATATTACATATAAAGTTCCAAAAATGAATGCATATGCTGAGTAGAGATGGACAAAACTTGGAAGTTTAGTTCCGTTTTCAGATTTATGGAACCCAAAGATCCGAAAATCTGAAAACAGAACTTACTTTTGTGGGTTCGGAATGTATTTTCCAATGTACCAAATGTACAAGGTTATTTTTGGTAACATGCGAAAATAACCTTGAACGTTTAATAACCCTCGAAAATACGATTGGAAACTACTTTCGAGTTTCTGACCATATTTTCGAGGGATATTGAATGTTGAAGTTTACTTTCGAATGTTACTGAAAATAACCTCGTACATTCGGTAACCGTCAAAAATATGTTCCAAAGTCCTGAAATCCGAACAATCCACACAGTTTCGGATGGAACATTCAGGTTTTGGACCCAGAGTTGGACCCAGATCCTTTATCTTTAACGCTACTGAAGCAGGTGGATAGCTGGATACTGAAACAGTCGACAGGTAAGTAAGTTTATACTGGAATAGAGGAACAGGAAAAAGGCTGAGCACTAAAGCGGGTAGGTAGCTGTATACAGGATTAGTGGTACAGGTGAGTAGGGGAATACTGGAACAAGGCAGATGCAGAGGCTGGAGAACAGGAAAAGATCTGTAACTCAAAACAAACAGGTAAGTAGCAGGGGAGCCAAAAGCAGTGCTACATTTTTTTTAAACAGGTCTATAATTCACTAGGAGATAGGAAAACTTGCCCCAATCTCTCATATTGTCTTACAAGCTTACAATATATTAGGAGCAGAAGATCTACAAACCAGCAGCTCTGCACTGCATACTTCCTGGTCATGCTCCCACACCTCACCCCATTTCATTACATCAGCGCACATGTATCTGCATTTGATCCCTCACGCTTAGATTATAAGCTATTCCGGGCAAGGATTTAATTCACAATGTAT
>JAACNH010006017.1:0-18487 GCA_019447015.1 Hymenochirus boettgeri
GACTAGTAAATACCAGCCATAGCCATCCGACTAGTAAATACCAGCCATAGCCATCCGACTAGTAAACTAGTTAAAAACCAGCCATAGCCATCAGACTAGTAAATACCAGCCATAGCCATCTGACTAGTAAATCCAACATAGCCATCCGACAGTAAATACCAGCCATAGCCATCCGACCAGTAAATACTAGCCATAGCCATCCGATTACTAAATGCCATTACCAGCCATAGCCATCCGGCTAATAAATACCAGCCATAGCCACCCGATTAGTTAATACCAGCCATAGCCATCCGATTACTAAATAACAGCCATTGCCATCCGACTAGTAAATACCAGCCATAGCCATCCAACCAGTAAATACCAGCCATAGCCATCCGACCAGTAAATACTAGCCATAGCCATCCGATTACTAAATGCCATTACCAGCCAAGCCATCCGGCTAATAAATACACCATAGCCACCCGATTAGTTAATACCAGCCATAGCCATCCGACTAATAATAACAGCCATTGCCATCGACTAGTAAATACCAGCCATAGCCATCCAACCAGTAAATACCAGCCATATCCATCCGATTACTAAATACCAGCTATAGCTATTTGACTAGTAAATATCAGCCATAGCTATCCGACTAGTAAATACCAGCCTTAGCCATCCGACTAGTAAATACCAGCCAAGCCATCAACTAGTAATACCAGCCATAGCCATCCAACTAGTAAATACCAGCCATAGCCATCCAACCAGTAAATACCAGCCATATCCATCCGATTACTAAAACCAGCTATAGCTATTTGACTAGTAAATATCAGCCATAGCTATCCGACTAGTAAATACCAGCCATAGCCATCCAACTAGTAAATACCAGCCATAGCCATCCAACTAGTAAATACCAGCCATAGCCATCTGACTAGTAAATTCCAACAATAGCCATCCGACCAGTAAATACCAGCCATAGCCATCCGACCAGTAAATACTAGCCATAGCCATCCGATTACTAAATGCCATTACCAGCCATAGCCATCCGGCTAATAAATACCAGCCATAGCCACCCGATTAGTTAATACCAGCCATAGCCATCCGATTACTAAATAACAGCCATTGCCATCCGACTAATAAATACCAGCCATAGCCATCCAACCAGTAAATACCAGCCATATCCATCCGATTACTAAATACCAGCTATAGCTATTTGACTAGTAAATATCAGCCATAGCTATCCGACTAAATACCAGCCTAGCATCCGACTAGAAATACCAGCCATAGCCATCCAACTAGTAAATACCAGCCATAGCCATCAACTAGTAAATACCAGCCATAGCCATCCAACCAGTAAATACCAGGCATATCCATCCGATTACTAAATACCAGCTATAGCTATTGACTAGTAAATATCAGCCATAGCTATCCGACTAGTAAATACCAGCCATAGCCATCCAACTAGTAAATACCAGCCATAGCCATCAACTAGTAAATACCAGCCATAGCCATACAACAGTAAATACCAGCCATATCCATCCGATACTAATACCAGCCATAGCCATCCAACTAGTAAATACCAGCCATAGCCATCCAACTAGTAAATACCAGCCATAGCCATCCAACTAGTAAATACCAGCCATAGCCATCCAACTAGTAAATACCAGCCATAGCCATCCAACTAGTAAATACCAGCCATAGCCATCCAACTAGTAAATACCAGCCATAGCCATCCAACTAGTAAATACCAGCCATAGCCATCCAACTAGTAAATACCAGCCAAGCCATCCAACTAGTAAATACCAGCATCAACTAGTAAATCCAGCCTTAGCCATCCGACTAGTAAACACCAGCCATAGCCATCGACTAGTAAATACCAGCCATAGCCATCCAACTAGTAAATACCAGCCATAGCCATCCAACTAGTAAATACCAGCCATAGCCATCCAACTAGTAAATACCAGCCATAGCCATCCAACTAGTAAATACCAGCCATCCAACTAGTAAATACCAGCCTTAGCCACCCGACTAGTAAACACCAGCCATAGCCATCAGACTAGTAAATACCAGCCTTAGCCACCCGACTAGTAAACACCAGCCATAGCTATCCGACTAATAAATACCACATAGATTTCGGACTAGTAAATAACATCTATAGTCACCTGAAAGTAAATACCAGCCATAGATTTCGTACTAGTAAAAACATCTATAGTCACCTGAATAGTAAATACCAGCCATAGATTTCGGACTAGTAAATAACATCTATTGTCCCTATTTAGGATTAATATGGGTTTTTGTCTTTGATTCCAAATCTTATCCACTTGCCCATTTTTTCCTGTTCTCTATATTGCTTTTACTTCTTATACAGTATAGGGAGACTGGGCTGAAAGTGTGTATACTGCTTTATAGCAACAGTCAAACATGATCAAAATACATCAACTAGCAACAGATCTTAAATCTGTTAAGATTATTGAGCAATGGTTGGGAATTACAGCAACTGGTCCAATTAGTTTTAGTCCAATGATCAATCCATCAAACTAAAGTGTAAGCAGGAATCCCTTTTTTAAACCAATTTGATCATAAAAATTGACCCGTGTATGGCTGACTTTAATCTGCAAGCCCTTACCTGGAACTTGCTGAGATTCCTTTAATTCCAGAATGTCTTTAATATATAATTTTGCAAAGGCAAAAAACACAGGATCTAAACCCCATAGAAGCGAGGAGTTTCCACCTGAGAAGCAGGCTGCATCCAGAACTTCGATTATTTTTACCTGTTAAAGAAAAAAAAAAATGCGGATTATATCTGGTCTGTATTGATATGGCAACAATCTTGTATTTAAACCATTGTTAAGCAGAAATAGTACATAGTAGTAGCCATCCTTTAAAAGGACAATTATGTCCTAAACACTTACTTCCCAAACAACCCCCCTCAGTTAATAATCCCTTAGGGTAAGCCCTAACATCCTATGTCCTCACACTTGTCTTACCTTCTTAGAATAAACCTGCAAACTGACTTGCAAATCTAACTCTGGACCCCCCCCCCCCCCCGTGCCCACAAGTACAACAAGCTTTGAATCAATGGGGAGGTACGCTCTGCAAGGAGCATGCCTCCCATTGGTCAGTCCTGCCATTATCCAGACTATTGCGGGGGAGTCCAAGCAGCTTCATGAAATACGACTTTGCAGGGTTTGTTTTTAGTTATTAGGTAAGACCCCCCCCCACACACACACACAGTTTAGGTCCTCATCCTGGCTATTAGTAACTGAGGGGGGGTGACTTTGCAGGGTTAATTGGCCTTTATATTTTTTGGCCCGGCCAACTGTTTGCCTCGAGTGGTTGGCTGGGACTGTAGTTTTTATCTAAATCATGGTGACCCGGATCCACCTATAAATACAGATAAAAATAGATTTCTTCCCATGCAATCTGAAAATCGTTTATGCAAAACATAGAAAAAGCAGATGCAAACGAATATGCACATGTAAAAAATTGACACACAGCGCATTCAACCACAATTAAAAAATGTGTGCATTCATATGGGGCCTCTGCCTTTTGTAGCCATATTTTAAAAAGACACAAATGGCAGATATATCAATTGAGAGGTAAGTAGAAATGCCTAGGGGCTTGCCAATACACCTTAATGCTGTACAACATGTTGGGATTCCTACATCACGACACGATTTAAGCCTAGAAAACAAACTGCTACGGTAAAGATGAATTTTGGTATCCATTACAGGCAAGGTCTGAAGTTCAAGCATAGATTCGTTTAGTGGACTATGAAAGCTTTAGTGCAGCTAATAAGCAGTCTATTCCTTGTAGGCTCATACATGATTTAAAAAGTTCATTACCTATTACACTACTAGAAATAATAGTAAAATACATTGTTACAGTGCTGTTTCCAGAAAAAAACAGGTTAAAATATAGAAAGCATCACAAAATGAATTTACTCTAAATATATAAAACTCTTTGTGGCATTAAGAGTTAAGGATTATGTGTTTGTGCTCCTATGACCATGAAAGGAAAAAGTTAAGCATGAAAGGGATAACTACAGCTCATTAAAATGAAAAATAAAACACAAAGCAAGTGAATGAAGTACAAAGGGATAAAACGGATCGCAAGGCAATGAAGTTAGGGAAGGATCCAAAACTATATATAAACCTAGATCCAACCTTCCTTGCTCCATATAAACAAATGTTTATCTTTATCTGTTCTATGCAGGTGGGGCAGTTTTATACCATTAGTGCAGCACAAAAGTAAAGATGGCCATACAAATGTACACTATTTTTGAACAATATATATTTGTATATTTATTTTAATCCGTAAAATAAAATGCTTCCTAGTAGTGCAATGTGGCATGATCAAAAATCGGCAGGCCTGTACACACAACAATATGCTGGATATATGAGCGTTACATTGTGTATCGCCAAAAATTTCTTTTTGTGCCCATTTAATACATACCTCCGCACACACCTAAAATATAGGCAACACTGAATGGAGGGAACAAACAAAATTTGCTCAAAACTCTTAACCGATGAATCATCCACTTAGCAGAGTTGTTGGGGTAATAAATATCTAATGTGCTTTGCTGTGGGATGCACAAAACAGAGAAAATGTAAATAACTTCTATATTAAAGGACAATAATACTGTAAAATTAATTTTTAAAAATTAAAAGCACCAGGGCCAAGGAGATAGGATTGATATTCCAACCTCCCAATATCGTTTTGTTGAGAAGCTACGCACATACAGTTTTCATTTGCCAGGTTATGGCCCTGGGCCATTCTATATTAAAGATAGTGCTGAAGCATTCAGGAAGACTGGCAAAAGCAGTTTCTTTGTCCTGCTGCTCCTCATAGAAATGATATTGGTAGGTAAAAGCACCAATATCCTACCTCCTACAGGGTATTTTTTATTTTAACAGTTTTGAAAAAAACTTTATACACACTATAGTTTCCCTTTAAGCCTATGGCTCAAATCTTGAATGACCACATTTTTCCAATGTCTGGTTATGTTTTACAAAATCTGTGGTTGTCACATACTGGAACAGAAAATAATTTTAGGAATTGACTGATACGCTAATGTTGGTGTATCAGAAAAATTAATCTAAAAAACATGTATTCCACAGGTGTGATGCAGTGTTAATCAAAGAAAGCTCAAATCAAATCATATTTGGTTCCTTTGTTATTTTTTATTAGTGTCTCACAAATAACAGCGCTTTTTGGCCACATTCTTAGGTTTACTAATGCAGATCTAGCCACAGCTGCTTGCTTCCTGATAAAGAAACACACTCATGATTCAACTGTGTTAATCTAGGATTACTTCACTTGTGGAATTTCTGGGCTTCCTGAGTATGATGTGCAAATCTTCACTTTCCTTTTGTATAACATGCTTTCAAGACTTCTGGCTCAGCACATACAGAAAGTTCTTAGATTAAGGCTGAGGCCACACTACAAGCCACCACATCTATGCGTTAGCGAGCGCTGTTTCGCATCTACGCACACGGTTTCACATATTTTGAACGAGAAACCGCATACGATTTTGCGCAAACGCATGCGTATCCGTAATGTTAAAAAACAAAATTGCATGTGCAAATGTGAAACAACGAGCGTCAATGCGCCAGATCACACACGTGTGTTCGGGTGTGTTGTAGTGGGGCCTCAGTATTAGACTGAATTTGCAAGGTAATCAGATCAACTAAAGCATGATATACACAGAAGAATTCACATCCGATTCAGACAAATTCCTATTGGTTAACAGTAAAGGTGACCAATGATGGCCACATACTAGGCAGACATTGATTAGACATTCATCCATGAACGAACGTTTAACTATCTATCTCTAAAGACCGCGTTTTATAGCAGCGGTTCTTACTTTGAGACGTTCCTGTCTGGCCCATTTTGTTGATTGCAAAAAAGAACGGCTATTAAATTAGGGAGAGGTGATTTGATCTAACCCTGCAAGAACTTGTTATCGAAAACCACAAGGCGGTTCCATTAATAACACAATGTGAAATGAAAGAGGATACACGTGGTGCTTGTGAAATATTTGCAGTGATTACAACATCAGGAATACCAGAACATGCTATTAATAAAGCAAATATGATTTGGGCATTTCAACAAAACGTTGGAGGGAGACTTATCCTTTGTTAAGAAGATTGTGTGTTTGAAACCCTGGGATAGCAAACCCCCAGACTATATGTTTAATAATGCCTGAGAAAAAGGAAAGAAATTATTTTAAGCCCCAACAACTACTGAAAGTTGTGTTTATTATTAAGACTGAAATTAGCAAACTGGGGTACAGAAAATCTGAAGTTAAACTACAGTGGCAGAGAAAGTACAATGCTTTATGTAGAGAGTACAGCTACCAATCTGAAGATTGTTATACAGTTTCAGTTAATATAACCGTGATTGACAGAGTATCCACACACATGCGAAACAGCCATAAAGGCCATTCTTTGATAAGTAAAAGTATTTGCAACTTTCATCATGAAAGCCGAATATCAGACAGCTGATATATCGCACAAATCCAGTTTATACCTCTGACCAGGCAAATTAGCTGGGTACAAATGCACACATTTTAGCATTGTTGTTAGTCTGCCCTGGCAAATCAACAAACATTATTCTGTGCATAGAAACAGTGAATGCTGGGGTATAGGGGCTTGGTCAATAGTTCACAAGGCTCTTAGAAGACTACATAGGTAGTGAGTATTCTGGCAACAACATGGGAGCCTTCTTAGTTACCATAGTTATATATATATATTGACATATACATTAATGTAACTTACAATGTAGGTGTACAGGGGAGAGAAAAGCTTTCACATTAGGATAAAAAATAAGTTTAGTTATTGACACACTAACATACTTAAAGGGTATGTCCACTCTAAAAAACGAAGTTTTAGCATAAGGTAGGTGTTAAGACCGTTATCTAAACAAACGTAGTAAATAACAAAAGAATAGTGCTATGTATTTCATATACCGTATCTATCTCTGTGATGGTTTTGAAATATGCTACACCTGAAGTAAGCACTACTTAAAAGTAGGAATTTCTTAAAACAGTACAGTAGTAAAGTGATCATATGCACTGTGCTTAATATATTTAATAATGTAAAATTGGTTAGTTATACATTTAAGAGTTAAAACATGGTCTACAATATGTAACTTTAGGTTATTTTCCCATTAATGGTGTTAAACCTTCCATTTTGCTTTTATGTAAAATATCAAGTTGGGAGTCAAGCAGTTAAATGATTTACCTGACTTGTAACAATATTTTTAATTAACCTCAAAGAGTGATGAGTGCTGCAAAACTTCTAAAGCTAATTTACTTTTAAACACAGCCAGGACATGTACTTGTCCCATCTTCCATAAAAATTATAGATTGGAGGGGGTTCTAGGGTATTGTTGCCTTAACCCGGACCTAAAGTATAAACCGGCCCTGTATGCAATAGAATAGGATTCTTAAATGGTAGTAAGCAAAGTAAATGGATACAGTTCACCCAATGGTGAAAGGACGCTTACTGCTATAAAGATTTTAAATGAATAATAAAATCAGTGTCTAACAGCATAACAATGCAGCATGAGGCTTTCCCATCCAAGACAGCAATTTTTCCATCTAATGCAGCAATGCATTGGATGGAATAAACACAAGATTCTTATGCACACAAACTATGGTGGGTGCTGGCTTCCAAAGATTCTTCCCACTTCCAGGAAGGTAGATACTGGAAAATCAAATAGGGTCTGAAAGCGCACTCCTGATAGAATTCAAAATTTATTGAAAACCACACATCAAAGACTTTCTATTAGGAGTGCGCTTCCAGACCCTATCTGATTTTCCATGACAAACGCAGGCAGAGGTAAGATTGTAACACAAAAAATGTCTTTTATCTTTGTTCCTGGCTCCACAGAAATTGATTGGAGGAGTTAGATCAATTGGACTTAAAGTTTGTTCTTAAAAATATTTCCCTTTTTTCAATTCAAAATGACTTGTAAAAGAATCTGTTGGCAATTAAGTACCTTGTAAAGTCCCAATTACATATAACAGCCAGGTGTTAGGGACCTTCTGAATGCAAGGTGGTGATTGCATTGAGGCTAAGAGGTGTATCGAAATACCGCAGGGTAAGGTGTCAGTCATCTGAATTTAAAAAGCCAGTCTGATGACCTGAAACGTCTTCAAAAACTAAACTTTAAGTCCAGTTGATCTAACTGAATACAACAGATATTCCATGACCTGGATGAATGAGAACCTTCACAAGCATATTCCTTTAAGTATTGGGAAGGCCTTCTGGAATGCCACTAACCCCAACGATTGCAGCCGACTACAACAAACAAGGCAGTGGCATAACTACCATCCCAGCCACCACCGCGACCATGGGGGGGCCGGAGAGGAATAGGGCCCATCACAAGCCAACAATCTATGCAGTGACCAGCTGCTTTTAAACAGCTGATCGGGATATGAAGGAAACATAAGTGTGACCAGCTGTTTAAAAATGTCATGTCCCTGCAGAGAACGTGAAGGGAGAGGGCTGTCAGGGGCCCAGCCTCAATCTGCAGGGGAGCCCAGGGCCCTTCAGGTACACCCCTGAAACAAGGTCCAGTAAAAAAAAAACAAACAGGTTTAAAGTGACCACACCGTAACACAATTTTAGGGTCTAAATTATGTTCCCATGGAAATATAGCCAACATTTTTGAAGAGAAGATGAGGACTTTCTCAAAGAAATGATTATAACCAGCAATGTGCCATTTGTTGCACTTTTCAAGCTTCGTAGCATTTAATATGTTTAAATGTTTTGTTTTATGCTGCTAGCTAATATGGTATATATATTCTTCACAATAACAGCACTGCACCTAGTGATTGATAATACATAAAAAAAAAAAAAATCATATTATCTACATAATCAATCCCTCTTAATTTGGATGAATTTCTTCAGTTAATTATGTTTGTCTGGTGTTGTTTATCATAATTATATCATTGTCAAGGACAAATAAACCCAAAATTTTACTCCAGAATTGAAAATATCCCCTTTAAAGTAATAGTTCACTGCATAGTAAACTATTCCTTTTTACATTTATTGAAGCCCGGGAGGTAGGTTAAAGGGCATGTCTACCCCCAAAACTATAATCCCCCCCCCACTACTGTAGTGTAATAAAATCCTCCTTACATACCCAGCTTCAAATAATTCTCCAGTAATCCCCCCCCCCTAAAGTCCCAAAAACTGCCCACCAGGAGGATAGCAAGACCATAGGACTCTGCCTCCTGTCTTCCCTCCGGGAGAAGTTTGGCATGCGCACTGCAGGCCTCCCCCCTCCTCTCCTCCTGTTTCGCGATCCCTACCATAAAAACCTTGGCCATATATTAGTATTTTTCCCCCAGCCCCAACCACTGTAAAAGATTTTAAGAAAGTCCCCGAACACTACTTACCTTCCCTCTCTCCACGGCGTTCTGAGCAGCCGGCAGCCGTGTCTGTGATTGGCGTGGCTCTCAGTCAATCACGGACACAGCTGCGGTCCCGCCCTGCTTGCAGTGTCTTGCAAGCAGAAGACCGGGCAGTGCAGTGGAGGAGAGAGGAAAGGTACGTAAAGATCAGGGCACTTTCTTGAAATTATTTTATAGCGGTTGGGGCTGGGGGAGGTATACTATCATAAGGGGAAAATTTATTATAAGGGTGGACATGCCCTTAAGGGGCCGCTCTGACAGTTCCCGTGCTTCCTGCTTCTGTTCTGCTATAGCACGCATTATGCGCGTTATAGCGTAACAGAAGCAGGAGGCAGTCAGGAACTGTCAGAGCCGCCCGCTGGTTCGTGCGAAAGGTAAGATTTCTGAGCTTCTCCTGGCTATCCAAACATTGATTGAAGAACGGGAGGTAAGGCATAGCTCCTTAACCTCCCGGGCTTCAATCAATGTAGAAAAGGAATAGTTCACTATTGCAGTGAACTATTCCTTTAAAAAACACCAAAAACTGTGAAATCCCACTACAGTAAATGGCATTAAAAGTAACCCCCTGAAGAACTGGACAAGATGACAAGCGTATTTGTACAGTAAGAGGCAACACACATGACCTCAGTCACATGCTCCCTTCCACGTATAAAAGAAAAAATAGGGCTGTCCAGTCGTTACTTGCTTTCAAAGGGAAATCCCTCTTTATAGTGCAGATAACAACACAACGTTTCGGCACTGTGGCCTTTATCAAGTGTTTATCACATGCTCCCTTGCCTAATCTGTCCTGTAAAAGGATTGGCTAGAGGCTATAGGGTGTCACCAACAGTAACACGTTCCTGCAGTATCTTTGTACTGAGCATGTGTAAAGAACAAAATGGTCAGTGACCACACTGTGTGATACTGGGATGTTAGGAATAAAACACAAACTTCATGTTAGAAAAGTAATTTCCCAACAAACCATATCAAAGTGAGAGTGAGAAAATGATTGCTTTTATATTAAGGTGCTTTCCTACTGAAAGTGTGTGGTTCTGAGGATTAGTTGTCCTTTAAGCAATAACAACAACTTTAGAAGCATGATGCAGGCGGGCCGCGCTTTGGTTTCAGTGCCATACATCATTCACTTATGAACTAATACTTTTTCACACCTGAAAAATCTTTGAAAGATGACAGACAGGATCTGCAATATCGTCTGTCATCTTTCAAATGATCGGGCTACACACAGTCCCGAGAGCTCCCCCTATGCATAGCATAGGGAGAAGCTCGGGACTGTGTGTTTCCTCGGCCCCTCCCTATAGGGAGTCTACTGGGCCCGAGGGAAGTTACTGAATGAGCGCTTGGATGTCTTGATCGGTCAGCGGGCATGCGCTTGTTCGGAAAAAAGCAAGGTACACCAGTCCAATATAGCCCCGATGCCGTTGGATCCAACGTTATCGGGGATTTATTAGTACTGTGTTTACCCAGCTATACTTTCATAGTAAGTAAGTCTCAGTTCCTTATTTTCATATTTTAAAGGGGAACTGTACTGCCTTATTGTCTCCCATTTTAATTAATTATTAGTGATGTCTTTCTATAGGCCCTTCACATTGCAAAACCTGGGTACCCTGATGATGGCCCAAAAATCAAAAACCGGTCTATAAACTCTCTTGATTGTGCATTTTGCTTGTGGAAAACTGTATAAAAACCCTTTTTATAGGTATTGCATTCCTAAAGGCTGCTATGATACAGGGAATTAACCAGAAGTCTCCATTCCTTATTTGCATAATTTAAAGGGGTCTTATTCTCTCCTATATTTTTAGTGACATATTTCATATTTACGAGACACGTAGAGATATTTGTTTTTCAAATGCAAAAAATTGGGCTTGTCTGGTCCCAAACTTTATGGTTTACAGCTGGGATGTCAACAACTGCGGCACTTTGAAATCTACAACTCCCAGCATTCCCTCGGCTGTAAGCTGCAGTTCCTGGTTTATGGTAAAATTATATAATATAAAATGACTTAAAAAAGCAACTACAGAACGTTTATCGATGGCTGATACATGATCATTCAAATGTTGCTCTGAAGCATGCACTGATTTTCATACGCACATAACACATGGCTAGGGAACTTGTCTTTGCTAATAAAGCTTGGTGAAGATAAAAAAAAATATAGTTGTCAGGGAAACCAATGCGCGGCGCCAACAGTAGCGGCTCTGCTCGAGGTAGCGCGCAATTCTCCGGCCTCTGGGAGAAAGAAGCAGCGCCGCTGCATTTGTCACTTGGGTTTATCAGAATTTCCGAGCTACATACCAGTAGAAAAGTAGAGCGCCCCTGTCCGTATAAAGGTCTTCTGTGTCCCGGGCTTCTTTTACTGTTGAGTCCCCTCATAAACTTGCGCAGTGGGGTCCGTACGGAGGTTCAAGAGCGACAACACGGAAGCCGAGTGTCCATAGTGACCCGAAAAAGGTGGATCGGAGCGAGGCCCCTCCACCGTTCTCTCACTTCCTCCGGAGACTTGTTGCTGAGCGATGTGACTCGGTTCCCTCCCTCCCTCTCCTAGGCCCAGACAGGGTGTTGGTACAGCTGGGGAGATGTCAGACTCACAGGACACCGCTCTTCTCTAATCCCGCTACTGTGCGAGGTGTGACGGACGCTGTGGAGATTCACCCTGGTCACAGAGACAGACATGTCTTTCTTCAATTTTCGCAAGATTTCAAACTGGGGTTAGAGAAGAAGAAGAAGCAGTATGAGCACGTCAAGAGGGACCAGAACCCGGAGGAATTATGGGAGATAATAGGGGAACTTGGGGATGGAGCTTTTGGGAAAGTGTATAAGGTAAGTGACCAGATCAGTGGGAAATCGGAGCCAGCCCATTAAGTCCCAATGTAGCACGACTGGACTTAGGGCTTGGTCCCACATATGTGCGTTGCATTGTCCGTTTTTTGGACCGTGCGTTTTGTCCACATTACGGTCCGTTAGCAGATGAACATACTTGCGGTTTCTATGCGTTTTTCGCGTTTCCCGACCTTTTGAAGTTTTTGAGGAAATCAACAGGAAATACTGGAGAAAAGCAAAAAAAATGTCTTGTCCGTGTGTGTCTGTGGTTTTTTTTTTTGTGTCCCATTGACTATATATTAAAGTGTGATTCTGACACACAGGGACCAAATTCGTGCCACATATGCAGATAAGAAAAGGACCACAGATTCTGAACCTAAATTTAAATTACATTGGATTGGCAAACGCATGGAAATGGAATGCAACGCATATAAGTGGGACCAAACCCTAAGGATGAATGCAGTTAAAAGCAGATTAGTGTAGATCTGATGATGGCTATGTAATCAGTTTATGATTTGGTAACCAACTTCCAACTAGATGGCTAATGAAAGTTCTCTTTTGATGGATGCCATTATCTGTAAATTGCCATTATGTCTGTATTGTTTGAATAAATAAAGGCTTTTAAAATATTTTATAAATACTCTCTCCAAACAGGTCTCTCAGGAGCCAGGTGCCAGTGTACCTCTAAATTTATACTGGTGATTTTTTTTTTTTTTTTATTGGTTTGCATTAAAAGACGCTATACATGCTCCCAATCACTTTCATCCCTTAAATTGCCAGGTCCTCACAATTGGGGGTACAATAATAAGAAAGTTGAACACAGCAGAAAGAGCAGGTTCCGGTGTTTACTCCAGTGCTGTCCAAGAGCACAAATGAGCACAAATGTATAATACAGGAAAATGATAAGGAACAACAGCAATATGCTAACAAGTGTGATTTATTGAGACCTGGAAACACAACATATTTCAGGGAACATGCACCAAAGGGAAATATGCTGTGTACCAGGTCTCAATAATCGCACTTGTGAGGAATGCTGTTGTTCCATCTCTCATATCCAGTGATTATAATAATGGGGGTACATTAGATGGGTCAAATGACTTAAAATAGAGATATAGGTGACAGGACGTCTCTGCATTGTGTCATCGTATCGTTCAGGTCTGGTGTAGAGGGAGGAGGCAGAGAAAAGAGGACCAGCCACCTCTATTTAGGCCTTAAATTTAATCTGGGTACATTGTAGGTATAAAAAAGGGAGTGGTGAAAACAAGGGATAGGGTAAAATGTGTCTGAAAAGTCTATAGAACTGGCTACCTAAAACTTGTAACAACAAAAACCTAGCTTATCTCTTGCATAGTGCATCCAATAGCTTTTTTTGACCCTTGTTGCTGGTTTGTTCAGACTGAAGACAACAGCAAGTATAACATCATTGTCTGAACCATAAAAACTGAATAATCTCCTTCATGTTTATGTTGTGCTCTGCACTGTCCCGATATGAAGTCAATTTAGCATACAGTGGTGGAATGGATCTATATCAGGCAGTATAAACTTACCTATCACATTCCCGTAATTGGTGGCCGTGCTATTTATTTGTGATCAAATATCGATCACAAAATGATCTACACAGGCAGTTTTTGGAAAATAACGGAACAGCAACAGGTTAGTCAGTGAGTATGGCCATCATAAGTTTATCTTTGACGACAAACTGATTTGTTTAGATCAGTTTACTCCGGTACAAATGAATTTCTATTAAAGAATAATTGCACTGTTAAAAAAAAAAAAAAAAAATTGAGTTAGTGGAAAGCTGTGGCTTAAAAACTAAATTGCCTAATTTTTTTTTTTTCAATCCACCCCTGAGCCTACCTTTACTGCTTGAGTCTTGCTGGCTTTCCTCCTGTATAATGGCATCTGGAGCTCCGCCACCATGAGATCTCCTGCGTTTGCACGTGACTGCACCACACTGTGCTTGGTCACTGTGAGATGACTTCACACGTGGGACATCCGGAACTTATTGGGGCCAAGGAAGCTGGAGGGAGCAGGAGATCTAGATGCCATTATACAGGAGGAGGAAGCCAGCAAGTTTCAAGCAGTAAAGGTTATACACTGGGGTGGGGAATAGAACAAAAGAAACTAGGCAACTTAGTTTTAAAGCACAGCTTTCCACTAACTCAAAAAATTTTTTTACAGTGTACATATCCATTATTTTCCTTTGGAGTCATGTTTTTGTCTGTTCACATCAAACTGTAAAGGTAAATATAGGTAGGTAAATATAAGTAGCCTTTTCAACAGCTGCATTCTTTACCAAACTCTCTGGCTTTTGTGTGAAAAACTTGATATACATGCAACTGTGTACATTAATAGCCAGTTAACAGATGAGAAACTTTTAAGATCTAAATTGATTCTGCTAATTCGGTAAAAATGAAGGTGGTGATTGACAAAAAAAAAGGGTGGGCATGTCCACCCTTTTTAAAAAATTGTTATATAGTAGGTCTTACTCCCCTAGCCCCACACTAAAATAGATTTTTCAGAAACTCCAACGAACTCTACTTACCTTCCCTCTTTCCTCCGGCGTTCTGTCCCGGCCCTCTGCATGCATGAAACTGCAAGCAGGGGGGCAGGCCGGCAGCCGGTTCGTGGTTGGCTGCCTCAGCTAATTACAGAGTCGGCTGCGGCAGCCGGAGTGGAGAACGCCTGGGAGAGAGGAGAGGTAAGGTAAGTAGAGTTGGAGTTCGTTGGGAGTTTCTGTAAAACCTATTATAGTGGTTGGGCTGGGAGAGGGAGAGCAAAACGGGAGGGCTGCAGTGAGCATGGAAAAATTCTCCCTATATGGACTCTGCCAGGCTCCTGGTAGACAGTTTTTGGTACTTTGGAGGGGCATAGCAGGGCAGCCATTTGGAGCAAGGATGTAAGGTAAGGATTTTATTACACTACCACAGTAGGGCCAGTAGTGGGTAAAATTATAGTTTTGGGGGTGGACAGTTAATAGAACATTTTGTCTCTCTGTATGAAACGTTAATGTCGCAGTCTGCACATAATATTTAGGGTACTTTCTCATTTGGCGCTGTGTATTTGAACAGGCAACATCTGGTTTTGATTATCACATCAACAAGCAGTAATGGTAGGGAATGGTAAGGTTAATAGCAGCCATGCTACAATGGTGTTTATGAATGTGACTTTCCCACAAATTGTAACACTAGTAACCCATGGGAAATGAGTTTATGAAAAATAGCATACATGATGTTGTGCAGAGTCAGAGCGGCGAAGGATTGGCGGCGCTTCAAGGTAAGCTTCCAGGACTGCCGGAAAGTTAAGTATTTCCTAGTGAGGTTTGTGGGGCGGTTAGTGGTAGGATTAAAAGTTTTTTTCAACTGCATCACATAGGTGGCACCATTTGTTTTCCCTGCGACACCCCTGACAGGTATTTAGCCATTATTATCTACTATTGCCGTTACTATTTGATTCTGGCTGTTTTACATACTGTAATGTTTGAAGACAATATGTTGTCTTTTTCTTTCAGTTGAACACCTGATTCCTTGCCCCCTCCCGTTACCATAACAGGAATGTCACTATTACTAAATGTCCTTTTTTCCCCCCCCCCCCCCTCCCCCTCCCCCCCCCTTATTTTTCATTGGTTATGTAATCTTTGTTTATACTCGTCACCTACTCACATTAACTCCCCGGTTACCCCGTTGTACAGTCTTTTCTCTGTCCCCCGCGCCCTTCCAGCATATTCCCCTTCTACCGGCTTTTCGTGTGTTCCCTGTCTTTTTCCTACGTGTACTAGTGTCGGGTCCCTCCCTGGGTGTTGTTAAAGTTTCCCGTGTGACCCTCTGAGTCGTGGCTTATCCATTTCTGTTATCGACCCTTTTTTTTGCTGGATTATTTCTTACCATATTCACGCCTGAGATTTAGTCGCTTAGTGCCCGCCCCCTTCCCACCAGTCTTACTATGACCTGTACAGGTTATGCCTTTGTTCTCTACCCTCTATACTACCGATTTTCATTCACTCCATTAACAATAAGCTTACACTGCCTAAATTTGATTTTGCTTTGGCATTTACTAGCCCTCCCTCTGACTCACCCGTAGCTTGAAGGCCATACTCCTTCCATCTTGTAATTACGTTATTTCATCAATACTTACTACTTTTATTATTCCTATTAGGGTTCACCAAATCCCAGAACCAGTTGTACCGAGTCTAACATGACAATTAATTCTGAACAAATGTGCCGTTTAGTTTCTTCTTTTCTTTGCCTGGTTCTTTTGCCCGCTGTCAGCCTTCACTGCCCATCCTGTTCTGTTTCCCCCCCTGGTGAGATTTTTTTTCTGAGCATGTTACTAGACAATAATTTTCCACCCGAATGTCTTTATTTCTCACTACAGTCCGTTCTACTCTTTCCGAGAGTGTGTTGCTTTGAAACCACCAGTAGGTTTCCGTGGGGGGAAGCGCCCTCTTAAACCTTGTGCATCGCCGGGAGATTCAATAAATCTCTACCCTTCCAACCATTCCCGCCATTTATCACGGGTTTACGGTATTTACCATTCATCCTGTGTCACACCCTTGTCTAACGTTGGTGGGTTGAGATTTTGGTTTGTTTTTTTTCTTTCATGGGTTTCTTTTTTCGGTCCCTGCCTTTCTTTTTTTATAACACCCTTCCGCACCTCCCATGTCTTTCCCCAGCTGTTCGGTAAACATCATCCACTCCCTACCCCCCCACACACACTGGTACAAGTGCGGTTACACCCTGCTCACCTCCACACCACTTCTCCACCTTACAAAACTAATCACCCTCCCTCACACACCCACCAATCCACCCCTGGTTCCACCACCCAAACTCTCTTTCCCTGCGACCGCGCGCCTCACGCCTATAGGAAAAATTTCCTTACCTTACTACAGCCAAATTTGCTTCTCCTATACTCCCCCAAAGTGGCCACCAGGAGGATAGCAGAGTCCATATAGGCACTCTGCCTCCTGTCTACCCTTGGGGAGAAGGTTGGCATGCGCCACTGCAGGGCTCCCCCCCCCTCCCTCTCCCTCCCCTACTTTTTTGCAAGGCCTCTTCACCTGGTAAAACACCTTTTAGGATGTGTGTGATAGCAATGATTCCCCAGCCCCAAACCGCTTATAATATTAATGCCAGAAAGTTCCCCGATCATGACGTAACTGCCCTCTCTCATTCGCCATCTGGAAAATGCCGGAAGAAACGTCCATGATTGGCATGACTTTCAGCAATCAAGATGTGGCTGTGGTCCCGCCCCCTTGATATGAAGGGGGAGGGAAAAGGTAAGGATTAATGGTAAGATACGGACTGCCGGAAAGTTAAGTAGTCCTTAGTGAGGTTGTGGGTCCCTCCCGCCCCCCGGACCCCCGCGTTTTTGTCGTGAGGTTCCGTTTATTCGCGCCCCGTTTGCAGCCGCCCCCCCCCGCTCTCAGTTTCCTCCTCCCCCGTCGTTTTTACGTGCCTCCTTTTTCTTTTTCTCTCCCTTCCCCCTTCTTTTTCTATGCCATCTCGTTTTTTGTATCCGTTTTACCCGTCGCCTTTTCCGGTTTGCCCCTCCCCGGTTGTTACCTTTTCCCTCTGTTAGTATCTCCTTCTCTACGCCCATCCGTAGTTTCGTGTAGCTCTTTTTTTTCCGCCCTTTTAGCTTTTTTCCCCCAGTGTTTTTCTCCACGCTGCCCCCCTCCGCTTAGGAGTCACACCCATTCAACCCCTTACCACCCCTTACCCAAAGGTTCTTTTTTTTCAAACTGTCATCTTCAATGCTTCACGGCTACCAAAAACGGCCCCCCCTTTGGCCAACCCCCCTAGTTACCGGGCACATTTACCTTCCCTTCCCTTTCCTCCTTTTGGAATAGATGGACATATGTCTGTAGTAATAATATATGATACTATGTTTATTCTGTGTGGTTGCTCTGCTTTTCGTTAACTCTTGCTAATTTCTACTATGCAAAGTTGCTGTTTAGTCTTTTAGGGTGAAATGGATTGCTGTTTGTACCATTAACATTTAATGTATTATAAAATGTTTATTTAAGGGATAATTTTATACTCATAAATAACAAGGCCCCCTGCTTTCTTTTTTATTTTCCGTTCACCATGCAATGTCAGACGGTCCCCCCAGCGCGACCCCCGATTTTCTCCCCTTCGCTGTGAGGCTTCTTTTAGATCCGGCCGATTACTCTTGGGTAATGGGAAACAGACAGCTACTAGCGCTCTATTTTTCCCCCAGTCACCCCCCATCCGTTGCTTTCGTGTGCCTCTGGTTTGATTTTTTGAGCATCTG
>JAACNH010006018.1:0-18486 GCA_019447015.1 Hymenochirus boettgeri
AACCTAAATGTTCATGTTACCTAAGCCTAAATGTTCATGTTAACCTAGCCTAAATGTCCATGTTAACCTAGCCTAAATGTTCATTTTACCTAAGCCCAAATGTTAATGTTACCTAAGCCTAAATGTTCATGTTACCTAAGCCTAAATGTTCATGTTAACCTAGCCTAAAAGTTCATGTTACCCAAGCCTAAATGTTCATGGTATAGTAGCCTACATGTTTATATAACCATAGCCTAAATTTTCATATTATACTAGCCTAAATGTTAATGTTATACCAGCCTAAATGTTCATGTTATACTAGCCTAAATGTTCATACAACCATAGCCTAAATGTTCATGTTACCCTAGCCTAGATGATCATGTTACCTAAGCCTAAATGTTCATGTTAACCTAGCCTAAAAGTTCATGTTAACCTAGCCTAAAAGTTCATGTTAACCTAGCCTAAAAGTTCATGTTATCCTAGCCTAAATGTTCATGTAACCTAAGCCTAAATGCTCATATTAACCCAGCCTAAATGTTTATATTAACCTAGCCTAAATGTTTATGTTACCCTAGCCTAAATGTTCATGTTACCTAAGCTTAAATGTTCATGTTAACCTAGCCTAAATGTTCATGTTAACCTAGCCTCGGGTAGCTTACATGGTAGGATATAGGGCGCACTTGACCCCACCCCCCTTTCTGATAGGACTTCACTGATAATGACTGGGTCACAAAGAGAGGGAGAGATCGAAACTGGTACGTTTCTCTTCTCTCAGTGTCTCCAGGACACAGCTGCTTTCTATGCCACTGTGAGTGGGTCTTTTTCAGCACTGTTGAACTTTTAACTCCGACTGCCCATGAAGAAAGCTTTGTCGGTCAAAACCGGAGTGAGGAATGATGAGGGAGGTACCAGAGGGAGGGGGAAGGGGGGTAGTGCTGCACAGAGATCTGACACACATGTTAAACAGAGTTCACTGTCATGATTAGGATTAAGGACAGCACAGAGTACAGCGATTTTAACTTGTGCAAAGGGGACAATGTGTTGTTTTTACACTATAGATGCCTTTAAAAGTGCAGAATCGTTGTTACTCTGCGTAACGTTCAGCACTTTATAGCTGAACAATATTAAATCAAATAATTGCTACCAAACACACAATTCCTGTGAATAAAACTGCCCCATGATGGAGGCAAGGGGTGATAATCCTAATGAAGGTCATAGCGGTTAAAGTTTTGGGAAGCAACTAAAGTTGAATATGCAAGTTGCTCCCTCAAAGTAACTATATAAGACAAATCATATAAAAGGGCTAGTCTTAAAAATATTAGAACAAGTTCAGATAAACCAAGATGCTAGTTCTATTTTATAATATTGAAAAATGTTTTCTTGTATATTGTTACTAAAGTATAATCTGTTAAATTAAAATCAATAATTTCTATACCAAAACACAACACCTGGCAAATATCAACCATCTTCTTTGTTCTTTGCTGGAGAGTAGCAAGAAGCTAAACTTAAGCCAAGAGATGGCTCATAGGGCAAAATCAGGTACAATGATGTTTTGGAAAAAGACAAAAATTTAAAATATGAAAGCAAAGGTAGAAATTCAATCGAATCAAGGTGAAAAACCTACAATACATACTTTATTATAAGGCCATTAATGCAGTATAGAGAAATTATCCCAGAGAAACCTATAAGAATGTATAATACAAAGGGCTCAAATAAACCCACTAAGTCCGGGAAAAATAAATATAAGGATAGAAACAAAAATGTGAGATAAGAAGGGTAATGCTAAACTGAACAAAGGGATTTCCAAGTACTAAGATAGAAGTTTAGAAAGGCAACAAAAGCTCAAACAATATAACTATTAATAAGTCGAAATAGACCTTTAGTTAATGACAGATATAGATGGTTTAAGGAGGTAAAGTAAATACTTCAATTAGTATACTCAGATAGGAAAATATACTCTACCTATTTAAAGCATGATAGGGGTATGCAAAACATGTTAACTGCTATAGATCTAATATCATCCAAGTTGCAACACTAGCCCTCAACTAGTATAGTTTAGCACCTCGACTGACTAGAGAATGCACCAAACCCAAAGGGGGATGGATTGATTTATTTTTATAGTCACAATGGTCATTTCTGGATTATGTGATCATACTATAGTTTATATTATGTTTGAGTTTTTTTAGCTTATGTTTCTGGTGGTCTGGCGTTCTGGACCGAATTCCATCAGCAAGCTAACAAATTAAATTAACCAATTGACAAACCAATATACTATAATTACCAGACCACATATAAATCAATTAAACAAAAATAAGAGAAAACAAAACTAGATTTAAACAACTAACTCAAGAAAAAATGCTAAAACAAAATGGCGAATTAACTCCATTATTAACATTAGAGTCTAAATCTCCCCAGATGAAGATTTTTACTATGGAAAGAACTATGACCAAACCAAATCTGATTATAGCGTGCATTACATGAAACTCAATTTGAAAAAAAAGAATCAACTCATTTATTTAACACACAACCACATTCCCTTAAATATTGTAATTCATCAACAGACAAAAAGAAAAGAGGGGTTCAAGAATAGCTGTCAAAAATTCAATAGCCTTGATCTGCATGAAGCCAAAATAGACCCCCAATGGAAGATACATTATTCTCCATTCTTGGTCATCAAGACACAAGAAAGTAGTTAATCGCCCAAACAATATATGCACCAACACCAAAAACATACAAAGTTATAAAGAAAACCATATCCAAAATTAAAAGAATATCACCAGAAAACATATAATCCTATTGTGGAGGACTTCAGTCAAAACAATAATCCGGAATTAGACATGTAAAATTGTCCGAAAACGGAGGACTATGCGATTCCTTGGAGGAAGCATGCCACCTAACAGAAAGGAGCTATACATACTTTCCACAATACATATAACGTATATTCACAGACCTGGATTTCGATTTTCTTAGTAGCGAAAAGGACTTTACATAAATTACCCACCCGATATACAAATATTACCAAGTCACATGGTCAGATCATGCTCCAACTATAGTACACCGTAACGAAAATCGTTGATGTCAACCAACTACAGCTGTGGAGCTTCACCACAACTCTATTATCAATGAACAAACTCAAAAACAAATTGCAATTCAGCTATAGAAGGAATACTTCCACATAAAAGAACACTGCAATCAATAACATTTATATTATGGAATATTCACCAAAGCGGTTGAGTAGGGAATATGCATACAACAAGCTTCTCAATTAAAATAAGGACAAGAACAAGACAGCGTCGAAACTAAATCCTACTTCAAAAAATTGAAATATCTCAGAAAGGAAAAATAAGCAAATAACCCGTCAAACAAATCTCCCAAAAAAGAAAAGAAAGAAGACAAAAAAGAAAAAAATTCCCTAAACAGTATTATACAAAAGAATACTTAGGAGACTCAAAGCAACATTAGTGCAAGGCAAAAAAGCGAGCAAAACACACTAGCTGAAACTAATGTAAAAACAAAACTCCATATATAATAGAAATAATTAAACAAAATTAATCAGCCCAAACGTAATAGCCGACCATATTCAGCACTAGGGATGGCCGGTTCGTGGATCCGAAACCCGGATCCGCCACGCGCGATTTATCCGTTCGGAATTGGCGGATTTTTCGGGCATTTTAGCACTCCGAACCACGGATTTGTCGCGTATTTCGAAAATCTTTAAAATACGAGGCATACTCGTATTATTCGAAAATAGGATTTTTGAAAAATTTTACGAAATTACGAGGATTTCTCGTATTCAAAAATTTCTGAAAATAAGTATTTTGAAAAATTTCTAAAATACGAGGATTTCCGATATTTCAAGGATATTTCATTTAATGGGTTGCTCGCGGATTGCGAATTTTTTCGAAATTCACGGATCCTCGAGCGGAACCGGATTTTGCGCAGTGTTGGACATCCTATTCAGCAACCTATTACGTCCAAAGGCTAGATAAGCCTCAACAAAGCCAAAGAAAACATAAACCACGAATGAAGATAATAGAAGACAATTCTCTGGACTCCATTGAATTACCAACAAGTAACTCCGGAACGAGCTAATACTAGATAAACCACTTTCCCAAGAAGGAAATAAATAAAGCAATAAAATCATCAAAAACTCAATACGTCTCCAGGGAAGATGGTTACAATGAATATTACAAAAACATTTCAAATCCCTAGCCCATTCTCCAAAAGGTATTCAATCTTGGCAATAGAGAACAACTCATTTCCCTCAAGAAAGTGATGAAAGCCATAATCGTGCCTCTCTCAAAAAAACAGGGAAAGATACCATCAAACAATAGTGAATTATACAGATCACCATATCCACTTCGAAACATCGTGAGTACTACTCTAAATCCGGGCCGAAAAGACCTCAAAATCATTTACCACATTAATCTACCAGATCAGTGACGTTCTGATTAAAAAATAGACAGGTACAATAGGATAAGTACAAGAGAATGATCAATCTGAAGTGGTCAAACCAAAAGAACATCACTCTCTCTTATAACCCCTAGACGCCGAACAAAGGCCTTTGAGTCGCTTAATTGGACATACTCTAAACCAATACCTAGACAAATTCGGGAATGAAACAATATTCAAAAAAGCAATTATGTGCAGATACAGGGATGTCCCTAGTAGACCCTCTTAATTATTCGCCTTAGAGATGGAACCCTAGCCGAAAACTATCTGCTCAGATAGTACATCACGGAACCTAAAATAGGAAATACTTCACACAAAATCGCGACTCTTTGTGGATGAATGTAATGTGGATGAGATAATTGTTAAATACAACCAAACTATCTCTTACATACATGTTCAAAAAAGCATATTGACCACAGGTTCAGTAAGTGGTTTTTCCATACTATAAATCAACGAAAAGAAATATCAAAAAGGGTTTGGGAGAAAAACTTATACAGTAAATACAGATGTATCATGGGAAACAAAAGAAGCCATAACCTACTGGGGATCAAGATATCCTCTGACTCAAAGAATTATTGTCAATTAAATTTCACTCCACTTAATGGAAAAAAGTCGAACAACAAACCAAAAATGAAACCACATTATGCGATCACTAACAGACAGAAAATAAGCGGCAACTCCAACATGATGATTCTTACACAATAATTATCCCAATCATGATCAATCAAATTCCTTCTTGTATCAAGGCCAGAAAATATACACTAGATTTATGGGGACAAACCAGAGCCAGAACTAAACAATTTAATATCTAACTGGCCAAACCAGTTAAAATGGGAGGTAGGCAGTACCATTTCTGAAAGATTATTATCAGGCAACACTACTAGATCAGACCAGATACTGTGTGGAAAACATGCGATAGCCAATAGAAAAAACTGGGGCTGCCGATATGAATAAAACTATATGTGCCAATGCCAAAAAATGTCCAAAAAAAAGTTATAGGGAGCCAATCCTACGATATATTCGGGAGAAAGTCTAAAAAACTATCATTTACTTGAGTACCTAATGCCAAACAATAAACACAATTGGAGAAAAATCCCAAAAAAACAAAACTCTATTATACCTCCTTATATGATTATTATTCCTTCGAAAAAGTCTGGAAACTATTGATCCCTAATTTCAGAACCAACTGGAATGAAAAACCTAGTAACAGGTGATAGGACCAGCTACTATAACTATGGAATATTAATCCCTTAAACGCATTTGCAAAACAATATTCCATCGTAAACTCCGAAGAATTTTATAAGACATATGCAAGCAATTTCCTGTAATATCTAAAATCCAAATCTTAAATGGAAAACCTTCAACCGAGACTCACAGAAAACACAATGATAGACTCTAATTTCCACCTAACGGAATGACAACCTCTTACTCCATGTAAATAGTAAAGACACTCATGACCCAAATGAAACCATTTTTTAAAAATGGGAGGAGGAATGGGGAAAGACTGTTAAACAGAGCAAGGTCCAAAGCTGCAATAAATAATACCAGAGTATTCAACAACATGGGAAGTAGCAAAACAACTCTCATTAAGATACTATAAGAACCCCGACCATGATGTGCCAAATGGAACACTTGATACTCACCTTATGCTGGAGATGCGGATCTTACTCAAGGAAATTCTCTCACACATATTCTGGTCCTGAACAAATTTAAGAAACAAGTGGCTCAAAATACAAAAACTTTCATCATATATTTCAAACACAATATACGTTTTAATCCCAGGTTTGGTCTACTGTTTCTAGATTCAACTTTATCGATACTAATCAAAGAACCATCATTTTTCACATAATACTATCATTGCACTACAATTCATAACGAGAAACTGGCGTACCACAAAACGACCCAGTCGTAACCATAATTCTTAAAAAGCCTTAACTTAAATATGTACTATGAGATAAAATGTCAATGAACACAATCTAAATTTGGACAATTCTGCAAACAATGGGAAGAATATTGGTTCACAAGGCACGAGATCATTTGGGGGGGACTGTTTAAAGGAAATCAAACCTAGTAAAACTGAAACTAATTGTTTGGTGTAAGGGTTCTGTGGGGGAGGGCCTGGAGATGGCCGTTAGCCACCACGTGTTTTTATATCATTGTAATTAGATTTGCTAATCTCCACTGCTAACAGTCACTGGTTTAAGGATAGATTATGTGATGGTGGAATGTACCGGCAGTATCCGTGTCTATTGAGCTAGTTAGTTTCAGACGAAATGCCAAGAGTTGGTCCCAGACCGCGGTGGATGGTGCGGTCCGCCCACTGTTTCATGGATGCCTGCATGTAAAATGGCCGATCGCCAGAATTGACGAGGATCCGTCAATGTCGGACTGGTCTGGTCGATTCTACACCACACTGCTAAGTGGTAGGATTAATCCACACTGGGAGCACACACAGTCTCCATAGCTACTGAGTTAATGACAAAATGGAGGAATAATACATGACCATCACAGCCGCTTGCTGACCATCACTAATTATGGAGGAGTAATCAGGTGACTATCTTTTTCTCTCTCCACTCCATCTCCATACCAGATGTGCATCAATCCCAGCATCCACTAATGAATCAATCTCTAGAGTTAGACACAAACCCCAAATCTATTAAATAACAACACAGCGTTCCACTGTATTTGTTACAGTAGTGTGGGAGAGGGTTAACTTTTTCCTCCTCAGTCTCTCTCTGCATAATCACTGGAAAAATGAATATAGAGAGTCAGGGAGGAAAGATTTCTACTGCAGCACAGTGGGTGTGCTCTAGCTACCATGATGATGCACAATGCGTGATCCGCACTCCCAGCACTAGGGGAAGACACACCCCCAGGACACCTGCATAGCTTTCCCTGCATGTGATGCCATCAAACGAAAGGGAATTCTGGGGAAAAAAGGTAGGGGGGAGGGTTGGGGGATGGTGTCTGTGTACTTTTAAAATAAAACCAAAAAAAACAAAACATTGGTTTCCTCAGTGGAAGATACCCTTTAACTCTTCCCTTTTTTTAGTATATGTATCCCTTATTTATATAAATGACATTATATTTTTCGGAGATTGCATTGAATTTTTGGAGCAACTAAACTAGGTGGGGAGTATATAGGCTGATTGCAATAGGAAAAGTCCATATGTATGTGTGTGTTATTAGCACTGTAATTTAAAATCTCACCATAAGAAATAACACCATACCAAAGTATAGTATTACTGACTATACATCTGAATTAACAAAACAATTTAATACAATTAATAAACTAAACTACTACTGGACACCCCCTAAGTTTGAATGGAAAATCAAAAGGATAGAGTTAAGACACACCTCACAGGATTTCTACAGGGTTCCATTGTAGACACTAAAAGGGAAGTGTGAATTTGTCTAACATCCCAATGAGAGGGTTCTGATCTTTCCCTGTTAGCAATCAAAAAATTCTCTTAGCCACTGCCATGACAAGACAAGAAGTGTAAGAAGTTCCTGTATACACCAGTATGTTTGTGCTGTTTGTAAAACATGTGGACAGTCTTAGCCAATTAGAAAATTCTTAGACTCTCCCCCACTTATTATTACCCCCTCCCCTCTCCATAGAAAGTACATGAGACAATCCAAGTTTCGTTTGTCTAGACAGGAAATGTCTGGTTATGATTAAATGACTTTGCCTGTTCTGCAAACTACCCAATGCCTAGGAAATGGGCAGTTTTACCCAAATACATAACCCCTAATAACATGAGGCTGGTCAGTACCTTCAGTATAGGAACGCTCTACTTCAGTTTATACCCTGTGGGGAGTGATTTGAGCTCCTTATGCAAAACCCTCAAACGACTTGTCAAGCTAATCAGAATCCAGTTGTTTCCTCACCCCATAGTGATGGTCTAAATGGAACTTGCTTTGTGGTAGTACCAATAAGCATGAAAACCTAGCATGTTATTCGGATCCTGTATAGGGTCTCAGGATGTCCAATGGGAGCGTTTACGACTTGAATTGCACATTGTGGTCAGGATTGCTGGGTCTGTGTTCAGAGTTGCGAACCATTTTCGGATACATTGTTGATACATAAGTGTCTAACCATGAGCATTGCTTTGTGTGGAGCCGGCGCCAGGACATGGATGATCTGTCACATGAGACAGTGGCTGCAGCAGCGATGTGAGAGACTGCATCATGTGTCCCATAGGTAACTGCATGATTGCCGTTGATCGTTTACTAATGGACAATTGTCTAGAATACGGAACGACGAACTCAGGTCGCGGACTGGCTGGCCCAACACAATCACATATTCCAGCGACTAATCCGTGGCACTATTGGTTCATTGACTGGTGTTTACCCAGCCTTAAGGTGTCGTACACACATGCGACAATATTTTTTTCATGCGGGGTGCGCAACCTGGACGCCCAATGCGTTACGAATGCCGAATCTGCATGTTATAGGGCACATTATCGCCGTTTCTAAAAGGCTGTTCCTGTCGATTACATGGGCACAAATATAATTTCCGAAACTGAGACGTTCGATCATCAGTCATGGTCGGCACTGCGATCGCATGTGTGCACGAACTGGAGACGTTATAGATAGTACAACTGCCAGTAGGTGGTATTTGGAATGATGCGTGCACAAATATGGTAAAGTTTATGACTCTAACAGGGAGTAGTTCCACCAGAGGACCAAAAAGCTATTGGCCAAATCTCCCGTACAGGATTTACCAGAGGCTGTGCGGATTTGAGAGAATTCGTCACACACTCGACACCTAAGTAATTATCGCCAGACTATTACTTGTGTTCAATCACTTACGTGTAAATAGGCACAGCAACTCTTGTAAAGTTACTTTGAACGGCCACGCACGAGTGCCTCTCCTGGTACTCGCGCTGCCGCCGAGCAAAGTGCGGGATTTAACGTGGCGCAAACCATGCGAGACCCAATATAATGTTCCCTAATCCAATAGTCAATGCTATGGAGTAGGGGGAAGGGCAAGATGAATCACTTAGCATGTCAAAACCGCTGGGTAGAGAAGCGCTCTTAAAGCATGACAGGGGGTTTAATGTCTGTAAGTCAGGAAATTTCTGTATTCCAGATTGTATAAAACTAAGTTTCCAGAATTCTGTGCCGGTAGGGAATGCTGGGAGTTGAAGTTTTACACATGTAGAAAAGTTCATTAGAAGACACTACTGCACGAAAACAGAGAACCTGGGAATGGGAATTGAGTTTTCAACAAATGTTGAAAGGTCCCAAGCTTAGCTGTATAGATCTAGACAGATGCACTTAGCTTACAGGATCTAGAAAAAACGTACAAGCAAACAGAGAAGGCTGGGAATTGTGGTTTTCAAACCAGTTAAAACAACGCTGATCTCATACCCTAGGCTGTATTATATCTGCACACATGCCTTTGCCACAGGCAATTAAATAAGATGACTTTGCATGTCACCACCATTTCTTTAAGTGAGAGAAATATGGTTAGAATGTTAGATTATAAGGCAATGCTATTATAATAACATGATTCTATGAGGTACCTTCTGTTTATAAGGAGGTCTCTATGTCAATTTATTACTCTGTGTGGAGCTTGTTAGCTCCTCATTCACACTTCGTCCTAACATTGTATATTCAATCATGTTTCTATTGCTCCCAAGCCATAAGCCCATAGGTTAGTAAAACTTGTTGTTGGGTAAATATAATTAAATATGAAGCCTTGCATGTTAATCAGGATCGTTAGTATAGTATTAAGGGGCTATTACATATATCTGATTTTAATATCCAACAAGCGCTTCATGCCATATTAGTTGATATTGCTAAAACCACCTTTCCCATTCTACTATGCACAGACAGGCGGTTCTTGCATTGATCGCGGGTAGACACTCGGTCGGGAAATTAGTAAAAATCGGGCCCAAAGTGCTGTGGAAGATGCTAGGGTCAGTTCTCAGAACGGCAGGTGTATTCCAAATAGACCCTCTATGATTCTAGCTGGCACGGTAGTAAGGTAAGGAGGATAAGGTGTATGTTGTTCATTTAATATGTGCGATTAGTGGTTTTTTTAGGACCTCTCGACTAATTTTATTATTGCCCCCCTGATGTTGTCCTGAGGGGTGCAGTTTCCTGATGGTGTTAGTTTATATATTTTGAATATATACAGTTATATGAGACAGAATAGGACTATCACAAGAACAAATATCACTACTGAGAAAACTACTATTAAGTCACAGCCAGTGTACTATGTTCAATGAAAAACGTGTAATTTATAAAATAAATTGTCAATAAAAAATGAATGATTAATAAAAAAAAGATAACCTATCTAGGTTCGGCTTGCAACCAGCCACATTGCATTTGAGTCCAAAGCTCTGCGTAGTGTTAGTGTCATCAGCCAACACAGAGCACTTGCCTCAACCTGCCCCTTCTAAGTCTATTTGAAACAGTTATTAAACAGAAGCGCGCCCCAGTAACGAACCCTGAGGCCACTCCGCTTTTAGAACTTTAGCCCACAAAAATTGTAGCGTCGCCATTTCCAACACTACTGTTTGTAGTCCAATAACCAATTCTCATCCATGAACAAATAGTTTGTCTTCTAGGCCACAAAGTACCCAGTAGTTATATCATTAGTACCACCGTGTGGAAGCAGTATGTATGTATGATAAGATATTATTTATAAAGCGCCCACTTGAGTACAGAGTATACAAACAATGGGATAGTGCAAGCGCCAGTATACAGCCCCAGATAAAAAATTAAATTAAATACAATTCATACAAGAAAGCATATATTATTAAATTATGTGATTAAAGTGATATAAGTGCAACACGCCTTGACACAGGACAACAACTGCCGTGAAGACTGAGCTTACAATAAGCATCAAAAGTTGCAAAATCCAAGTTTTTATGCACAAACCACGTGCGAGCTGAACTCTAAATTCTTACTCACTTCATCATGAAAAAACAATTAAATGTCGTAGCTATGATCTATTCTCATAAATCCCTATAAGCTGTACTACTAATCAGATCAGTTCTGGAGACAAAGTCAAGGATATGGATCCGTAACCAAAGTTCCATCACCTGCTTCCCTATCCCTGATTGTTAGGCTACAGGTCTTAGTACAGGCTGTGAACTTGATACTTTTTTGAGAATGAAATTCGGTATTAACATGTGGCTTTTTCCAATCCAGCAGTCATTTCCAGACCAAAGTGATCTGAAGATAGAGAACAGTGGTCTTCGATAGAAACCCCATTGTCTAATTGGTCCCACATAGTCGTCCTCTCCTTTTTACATTTTATACTTAAAAAAATTGTTGGGGTGAACTTGCTTTGTTCAGTCACGTAAGCTTCATTTTTCTATTTTAGCTCATTTAATTGCTATTCTTGCACTCCTTTATACAGCTTTTGAATATTCCCTGTAGACTGTTCTGTTCCTCTGATGTCAAAATTTAAAAGCCCTTTCTTCTTTTGCATTGCCGTTTTTTTGACTGACGATTGAAGATAGCACTGTAAAATCAAGTTATGATCATTTGGACGCTGCAGCATTAAAAATACGTTGCCATATTGTTTTTTTACCTATGCTCCTTTCAGAGGCACTAGCTTGGTGCTTTGAGACGTTGTGACATCTTGTTACGGTTTGCTGATGTCGTAAGCTCTACCCTCTGTAGATCTTCCATTGCGTCTCCTGCTCTGAGTTCCACATGAGCCTCAAACAAACAATGCACGTGACTGGACCTCAACAGGCATTACGGTTTGATGCTCAAGCAGGAGAGGAACGGAATCTACAGGAATTATGTATTGAGGCTCAAGCAGGTGAGAGTGCACAGGAATACTTAACAGTGCATTACTGTTGGGCTCAAGCAGGAGAGTGCCACAGAACTCACAGGCAATTCCGTGTGAAGCATCAAGCAGGAGGAAGAAGAGAGAAAATTCTCAGAGGGGCGGAGTTGAACTTCAGCACAAAACCGTATAAGAAGATGTGTCAGCAAATTTCAAAGGCACAAAGCTGGCTCTGGAGGGGACAGTAGGTAAAAAAAAAAGGTAATGGGCAACGGTATTTTAACTCAGCCATTGCGAGCAGCTTCCAAATGAACATAAATTGATCTTGCCCCAGTTGCACTTATCTTTAAGCCATGCGAGGGCAGTGGGCTAATTTTGTTTTACACTTGTTCACCCTAAAGTACAAATTTAGAAATGTAATAGTGGACTTTTCTAAAAAATAGTGGTCCACATCTAGCTCAGAATAGCAGAACACCACAGTTGCTTGCCAAGAAAGTGAGCCAGCAGATTACAATAAAGACCATAGCAGTCATTCAATCAAGATGGATCACTGTCCATACAGCAATCGGTTGAAGGATGATTCATTCTCATGAGGAAAGAAAAGCTCTTCTTTGGTGGAAAATCTTGACAGCGACATTGTGGCCCGTGGGTCATGGATTAACGATGGATGGTTAACAGGAAACAGACCAAGAGGGACGGGAGACCAAAATAATAAAAAACATATAACAGAATTAGGGAGGAAACTATACTGGGATATTACTAGGTTGTTGTTATTATGTTGCAGTTGTTCTTATTTATTTTCATATGACAACCAAGGTCATCGATTAGTTAAAAGAGATGTCCACCCCAGGGAAAATTGATATTTCATACTCACCTGTACCCAAACTTCCAAGGAATCATGAACGGTTAGATGTCAGCTTTCTTCTGGTGCAGAAGTCCAACTCATGGTCATGACTTCTAAGTTTATGTCTGCACTTCCTTGTCCACTGGTGTTCACTCTGAAAAGAGCTCTCAGAGCTTACAGACTTAGGGAGGTACATTGATGGTCGGCGCAGGGACCAGCTAGGGAAGAGATGGTAACATACAATGTTCTCGGGAGGTCGGAGGGGGATGGTGATGAGTATGAAATAGTTATTCAGGGGTGAGGATCATTCCCATTTAACACAACTGTTAAGACTGGTGTATACATTTTGTAGTATGTCCCAGGTTTCTAATCATTCAGTGGAGTAAGGGGTAAGCCTTATAAATCATGGGACCGGATTAGAGTATATTTAATCCGTTTTTAAACTTTCTATCCAGGTGTATATTCTTCATCATAAAGGTTCGTACACCACGCACGATGTGGCAACCAATGCCACACAAAATGCGCTTGGGGTTGGGGGTGTGGCGTCGGTTGCAAACATCACTGCGTGTCACGAACCTTTAGTGCAGTGGGTATATGTATCTATGTAGACAATGCCTTGTTCATTCTTGGTTTTTTAATGACATTACAGTGTAAACACACACACACGCAGTCTTTATTGACGACTTTTCCTATTTTTACCATTCGTTTTGCCTTATGTAATACACAAATGCATAATTTGTCAAGCGTTATGTAAAGATTGAAACATTACTGGGTTGCTGTAATTTTTGACATTTTGTATGGCGTTAGACAGTGTAATATTAATATGACCACATTTGACCCATTCCAACCTGCTGTCCACGTTCCCAGCTGGATAAAGTTAAGACTACCATGAAACGACACCAGTTATATTAGATAGTCTTCAGAATTCACATTTAACAAACAATAATAATTACACAGGCTGAAATTGTATGTGTGCTGACTACACAACAGATCAAAAGGGTTCTAAAGGAAAGCCAATCTGACTTATTATTATCTATGTGTCCTAATAGGGGGATAAAAAAAAAGAGGTGGAAAGGTGTCCTACAATTGTCAAGCCTAAAGCACTTATCACCAATTTTTACTCAAAGCCTTCTCTCTGTCCATTATCTCTTGCCAATCTCTCTGTCATCTCTCTCTTCTCTCTCTTCATCTCAAACTTGAGATACCTGATGTAGCATGTTATGTTAACTTTAATTCCACTTCAATACATTTTGCTCCATTAGGTCTCATCTAGTTTTATAGCCATTTGTGCGAATGTAACCATTTCGATATTATTAGATGAACTAGTAATAGCCTTTTATGGTGTCAAGCAGTTGCAATAGTGTGAAAGACTCAGCTGTGCTTAACACTTCTCGGTAATGTGGATTCTATTGAGTCCTAGGAAAAAAAATTAAAATGATTGTGGGCTGTGTAAAAGACACTTAGCACATTGAATGCTCGGAACATCTGACCATGTGGTATGAGCGCGATAATTTATTGCACCTGATGATCTTTAATTATCTTTTAAGTGGCTCAGGATATCTTAATATTATCCTTTAATTAGGCTGCAGCTTAAGACAAAACAGTTTATTAGGCTTAGGTAACATGGAACATTTAGGCTAGGCTAGATTAAAACGAACATTGGTTTAGGTAATATGGACATTTTAACATAAACATTTGGTCTTAGGTGAACATGAATATATTAGGTAGGTTAGAACATGAAAACATTATGCTTAGGTAACATGAACATTTAGGTAGGGGGTTAACAGTGAACATCATAAGGCTATGGTTGTATGAAACATTTGGTAGTATACACATGAACATTTACGCGGGTATACAGAAATTAGCTTATGCGTAGTGGACATTATGATGTAACTTACCCCGCTAGGACCAGACATTTAGTAGGGTAACATGAACATTTAGGCTAAGTTACGCAAACTTTAGGCTTTAGGTACAGAACATTTAGGCTCAGGTTAACAGATCCTTTAGTAGGTAAGAAGGTAGTACCATGCCATTAGGGAACATTTTTAGCTAGTTTAGGCATAACGATGTTGAACTTTAGCTAGTTAACAACTTTAGGCATGGGTAACTTGAACATTTAGGTATGTTGTGCATGAAATTTAGGCTAGCACCATATAGATCGATAAGTATATGCGTAGGGAACACTTAAAACACTTTAAAGCTCATGGGTTATGAAATTTCAGGCTAGGTTAAACTAGAACAATTAGGGTGTGGGTCCAAACATGAAACATTTGGGTTAGGTTAAAATGAATATTTAGGCTGATGGTGAACATAAAAACATAGGCTTCTTTGGTAAGATGAACATTTAGGTAGGGTACATCAACATTTAGGCTATGTGTTGCATGAACATTTAGGCTAGTTATACCATGAACATATGTATATGCTAGGACATGGAACATTAACATTAAGCCATGGTTGATATGAAAATTTAGCTAGGGTTAACAGGAAAAAAAACAATGGTAGGGTAACATGACATTTGGGCTTAGGTAAACTGACATATTAGCTAGGTTACCTAAACATTAGGCTTTGGTAAGATGCACACATTTGGCAGGTAAACATGAACATTTTAGGCGAGGCTAGACATGAACTTTTAGGTCAGGTTAAACATGAACTAATTTAGGTAGCGTGTAAACATATAACCATTTGGGCTTAAGTTAACATGAAATATAGACTAGGTTAACATGAACATTTAGGCTTAGGTAATGACAACATTTAGGTTAGGGAACATGAAATTTAGGGCATGGTATTGTATGAGACATTTAGGCTAGGAACACTGACAACATTTAGGCTGGTTAAACATTAACATTGGCTAGTAACATGAAAATTAGGCTGTGGGTAACACTGACAATTTAGGTAAAGAACACCAACATTTAGGATTGGTAACATAATATTTATGCTAGGTTAAAATTAACATTAGCATAAGGTTAATGCGAACATTTAGTCTAGTAATGGAAATTTAGGCTAGGTTAACATGAACATTTAGATAGGGTAACATGAACATTTGGCCTAGGGAAATGAACTTAGGCTAGGGTTTGATGAAGCATGTTAGGCTAGTATAAAGCATGAACATTTAGCTGGTATAAATAGAACATTTAGGCTATGGTTTAGTATGAACTTTAGGCAGTATATACAGAAACCATTGCTTAGGGGTAAAGACTAGGCTAACATGCACCTTTAGGCTAGGTAGCCATGAACTTAGGCTAGGGTTACCTGAAAGACATTTAGGCTAGGGTTACATGAAACATTTAGGCTAGGGCACGAATTGTATACATTAAACACTTGTAGGATTTGGTTGTATGAACATTAGATAGTAACATGAACATTAGGCTAGGTAACAGAGAACATTTAGGCTATGTTTGCATGAACATTTAGGCAGTATCCATGAAAATACGTATATGCTAGGGTAAATTTACATTTAAGCATGGGTATAGATAACATTTTAGGCGAGGTTAACACATGAACAATTTAGGTAGGGTTGGTACGTGAACAATGGGGCTTAGGTATAAAATGAAGATTTAGCTAGGTTAACATAACATTAGGCTTGGTAAGAGGACAATTTAGGCTAGGGTAACAGAACCATTAGGCTATGTGGGCATAAAACATGTGGCTAGTCGAGACCATGGAACAGTAACGTATAGCCTGGTGGATGGTACAGCCTTAACATTTAAGCCATGGTTAGAGAAACATTTAGGCCTAGGTGAACAGAACAATTAGGCTAGGGTAACATGAACTTGGGCTTAGGTAAAATGAATAGTTAGGCTAGTGTTAACATAAAACATTTCGCTAGGCTTTGGTAAGATGAAAATTTAGGTAGGGTGAACCATGAACATTAGGCTAGGTAACATAATCATTTAGCTTTAGGTTACACATGAACATTTAGGCTAGGTACAGTGAACTTTTAGGCTAGGTTAACATGAACTTTTAGGCTCGGTAACATGCACATTTGTAGGTACATAAAATTGGTTAGTAGACAATAATATAAAGAAGATAGACAGTGCTAGGTACGTACTGATATAGACATATCATGAATTTAGGCTTGTAACGTGACCATTTAGGTTAGGGGTAATGAACATTAGGCTCTGAGATATGACATGAAACATTTAGGTCGTAGAACATGACTTAGGCGGTATATACCTTAACATTTAGGCTATAGTAACATGAAATTTTAGCTGTGGGTAACATGACAATATTTTAGGTTCAAAGAACACAACATTATAGGCTTAGGGAACATGAAACATTTATGCTGGTTAGTAAAATTACATTTAGGCTAAGTTAAGTGCGAACAATTAGTCTTAGGTAAATGAACACTTTAGGTAGGATTAAACATCGAACATTTAGGTTAGGGCAACACTGATGTACAGTAATAGGCATGAGGACTATATGTTAGGCTAGCGGTCAACATTGACATTCAGGCTAGGGTAACATGAACATTTAGGTGTAGATATACATGACATTAGGCTAGGTAACATGAACATTTTTATGCTATGGTTGTGGATAAAATTTAGGCTAGTATACCATCGAACATTGATTGCTAGGTAACATTAACATTTAGGTGCTATGGTATATAAACATGTTAGGCTAGGTTAACAGACTTTAGGTAGATTAACATGAACATTTAGGCTAGGGAACATAAACATTGTTAGGCTAGGTTAAACATGGAACTTTTAGGTTAGATTAAGCATGTGAAACATTTTTTAGTCTAGCGGTGACATTAAACATTAGGCCTAGGTTAACATGAACACTAGGCGGGTTAATAGAAGCATTTAGGCTTAGGTTACCTTTAGAGTTTAATGAACATTATCTTGGCAGGTGTAAATGAACTTTTAGGCAAAGGTTAAACATGAACCATTTAGGCTAAAGTTAACATAATACATGTGGGTTAGGTAATATGAATATTAGGTAGTTAACAGTATGAACCATTAGGGTACTGGTAACAGGAACATCTAGGCTAGGGTAACAGGAAAATTTAGAGCTGGTTTTGGTAAATAGTGTCTTATATCCCTCTGGTTGTGATGAAACATTTAAGCTAGTTATGAAGCTATGAACCTTAGGCGTGGCTATTTAAAACATATAACATTTAGGCTAGTATAACCATTAAACATTAGGCTATGGTTGTTTATATAAACTGTATGGACTAGTATACATGAACATTAGGCTTTGGAGTGGTAACATGAAACTGCGTAGGCTAGAGTTATGACATGAACCATTACGTGCTTAGGAAAAGATGAAACCATTTAGGGCTTATGGCCTTACTGGTAACATGAACATTGTGGGTTAGGTAAAATGAAACATTTAGGCTAGGTCTATGACTATTGATACATTTAGGTGTATGTAGGTTAAACCATGTGACCCCTTTTCCGCGCATTAACGGGTATACAGAACATTTGGGGCTTAGGTAAACTGAATTTAGGATAGG
>JAACNH010006019.1:0-18485 GCA_019447015.1 Hymenochirus boettgeri
CTGTAATACTAGTCCCCTGTAATACTAACTCACAGTAATACTAGCCCCCTGTAATACAAGTCCCCTGTAATACAAGTCCCCTGTAATACATCCCCCTGTAATACTAACTCATTGTAATTCTAGCCGACTGTAATACTAATCCCCTCCCCTGTAATACTAACACCCTGTAATACTAACCCCTGTAATACTAGTCCTCTGTAATACAAACTCCCTGTAATACTAACCCCCTGTAATACTAGTCCGTGACCCCCATCCTTAGGCAGCCAGACCCCCCCCCCTCCCTTCTTAATAAATAATTCTGTTAATGCACCAGAGCTTTGTATATTAAGCATTTAGAATTTATTTCAGATCTTTCTATACCTATGGGAAAAAAAACATAATCAATTATGTTAAGAAACTGTAGTTCCCAAACAAATATTGCAATCTGTTTATTCCTGGGTTAACTTCAGTGCTGCCAGCGCAGAAGAGCCTTTTGTAGAAGCAGTGTGTTCCCCTTTATACGACATAGGGCATTAGTAATACATGCATGGCCTTGGTCAGATTGGTTGGTGGTCAGTGGTCCAATGCCTAACTGTCGGTCATATGCGCAGGTTATGATCCGTATGGCTGTGTACGGTTGGTTGCTAGTTCGTTTGCAGCTGCATGCAAAATCGCATATCTGTCCAAGCAAAAATATATAGAAATAGGATAATATACATAAACAGAGGTGCAACAAGTCAGCAAATTAATTCAATACATCCAAAAAATAGAAGCTTAGTGCACTAAACATATCTGTACCAGCCATAAGCACTAGTTACATGTTTAAGCTGATTTAAAGGAAACATTACTCAAAAATTAACTACTTAAAAATAGAGGGCAGGGAGGAAGGATTGATCCATTCCTACCTCACAACATAATTTTGGTGTACGTTTTTTGCAGGTTAGTCCTTGAATAATCCTGTTTGGATAGTGCTGACAGCACGGAGAGAAGACTGGGCAGAATCAGATTTCTTGGGCGGTGTCTGCTCCTCCCAGAACAGTATTGGAGGTAGGAATTACCAGTCCTATATCTCTGTACAAGTAATTTTAACGGTATTTTAAAAAAATATTTCAATTTAAAGGGCATCTATACCGAAAAATAGGTTATTTTAACTGGAACTATAATTCTTCCCATCCACCCATTGTATCATTTTTGTTGTACTGCCCCCTATTTCTTTAGATATCCAATCTAAATCTTCTTATATTTCAGCTGTCACAGGTTCCTTGCTCTCTATTCTTCTGTAGTAGTTTTGCTGTGTGGAATGGTGACAGAGTTTTGACAGTTGGAATGCTGTATGCTGGTGCAGCATGACAGTTGGTTTGTGGAAAAAAGTAGGGTCGGATGGAAGTGGGAGTGGTTAAAAGGGGGAGGGGGGGGAAACGTGCTCCTAAAAAAAATGTGTGCTGGATTGAAGGCATGCAGCAACACACGCAAATCATGGTAAGTGCTATTACATGTATTCAATATAGATTAAGATGATTAAATCGTTTTTTTTCAGTAGTGTAAGATGGGTAAGATGTTAAGATGTTTACAAGGATGCCTACAGCAAATGCCTTAAACTTTTTCCCCTTCGTATACACTATAGAAGACAAGTACAGATAGCACGAGTATAGTAGCAATAATGTATAATGCAATTGCACTTTTGGTTAACTGAGAGGATATGGTCTAGAAACAATTAAATAATGTAAATAGCATAAAGCTTCTGGGCCAGATTAATTACCGTATATACTCGAGTATAAGCTGACCCGAGTATAAGCCGAGGTACCCTTTTTACCTAAAAAAGTAGGAAAATTGATTACTTGAGTATAAGCCGAGGTTAGAAAATATGACCACTACTGCCATCTGATTCAGTATTGTTTAAGGCTTAAGTTGACCTTTAAATGGACAGCGAATTCCCATATAGATGTTTGAAAATTACAACTCCCAGCAACTAAGCATGCGGGGTTGTAGTTTCAAACATCTGTATGTTTGGAAACTACAACTACGTAAAACACAGTATTGTGTCTAAATCTAAGCCCTATTCTTTACTTTTACTGCTCTCAGAATGATATTTCAGTGCAACAGCCCTTTGTATTTTGAAGCTGCTCTTTTCTGATCCCTGTAGTCACTGCCTATTGACCGGTCTAACCACCAAGCAGCAAATAGGAGAGTGAGGACCCGGGCTCAGGACATGGTCTTCCTTGATTCCAGCAGTGCAGTAAATCTCCTGTTGCTTAACTCCAAATCTGGCTGCTGCATGCTGGGTAAGTCCTGTGGATTGCCAGCTGACGTCAATACTCTGCGCCTCTTACAGCTCGGCGCGAGTAGTGCGTCAGCCGGCAAACCCACAGGACTTACCCAGCGTGCGGCAGCCAGATTTGGAGTTAAGCAACATCGATCGGGGTAGAGGAAGGACCTTGACTCGAGTATAGCCGAGGTAAGGTTTTTAGGTTTATTTAAAACCTAAAAACCTAGGCTTATACTCAAGTATATACGGTACATCCTCAGGAACTAAGTTCAATTTTATCCAGGCCATTGTTCTTACTTCTCACATTTCCTCGTGTCTGTAAACGTGCCTCTGGGTTTGGAAAAATCTGATTTAATTCCAATATCAAAAAGGTAGTTGTTCACAGCCTGGTAATTACAAACCTGGTAGGAAAGATACTGTAAAGTTTGATACAGGAACATATTCTAAAGTATGTTCAAGGACTACATAGTAACATAGTAATTAAGGTTGAATAAAGACATGCGTACATCAAGTCCAACCTATTCACTCTTTTTTTCTTTTTTTTAACCCTACCTAACAGTTGATCAGAGGAAGGCAAAAAACCCCATCTAAAAAGGGTAGGGGGGAATTCCTTCTGACTCCAAATGGCAATCGGAATAAGTATCCCTTGATCAACCAGAGCTGTATGTATAATACCATTATTCTCAATATTTTTTAGTTTAGAAACTTATCCCGGCCTTTTTTAAAGCTATTAATGAACTTTCCATTACCACTTCTGCTGGAAGACAGTTCCACAGTTTAAACCGTTCTCACTGTAAAGAAACCTTAGAACTTTAGCCCACATAGATGTAGCTATATTAACCACCACTCTCTTTGCGATCCAAACCAGTTCTATCCAAAACATGTTTTCTTCAAGGCAACAGTCCTCATTTTATACATTAGCGCCTATGTGGCACAGTATACAAAGCTTCGCAAATCCAAATATACCACAATCCCTGCTGTGCCTGAATCTAACTTTCTTACTCGCTTCTTCAAAAAAACCAATTAAATTTGTCTGGCATGATCCATTCTCATAACCATGCTGGACTACTACTACTAAGATGATCTCTGGGACAAAGTCAGGATATGATCCCTAACAAAGTTTCCAGTACCTTCCCTACCACTGTGTGAGGCTGACAGGTCATAGTTACCCGGCTGTGAACGACTACCTTTTTTGAATATGGTATTACATTGGCGTTTTCCAATCCAGGGCACATCCCCAGACCAAAGCGCAATCTGAAAAGATGAAACAGTGGTCTAGATAGAACTGAACTAAGCTCTTTTAAAATCCGAAGATGCAATCCATCTGGTCCTGGGGCTTTATTGATATTAAAGGAGTGTTCCCTCAGAAATGACATATTTTACAAACGTCTGTATAATAAACTCCCCTGTGCCCCATCCTCCAGGATCCTTTCTTGTGAAAAATTCTGGTAGACTCTGCAATCAGCTGGTAAAGTTTGGTGGTTTTGGTGGGAGTGTCCTTCACTCTGCACTGCTTGTTGTCTATCTGCTGGACTGACATGTTATAACCCCGCCCCCTTTTGTCCCCATGACTAATGACTTTCCCTCTTTCACGTGCATTTTTTTTGCTGCATCAGATAGAGTTACTGTGTATAGAGAGGGGATATTAGCACAGCTCGTTACTTAACTAAGTATTACTTACACACAACTTACTCCTCACTGGGTACGAATAATGAATTAAAATATTATTTATTAATGTTTATTATTTCTATGATATAGCAGTGTGTTACTGTGAGTCTGTCAGTGTGTTTGTGTGCTGTGTGAGTCTGTCAGTGTGTTTGTGTAGCTGTGTGAGTCTGTCAGTGTGTTTGTGTACCACCTGTGTGTCTGTCATTGTGTTTGTATAACTGTGTGAGTCTGTCAGTGTTTTGTGTAACTGTTGTGTACCGCCATAGTGCCTGTGCATCGCTTTCAATGTGGCATAGTAGTGTAGGTGGAAGAGACAGCCACAGATGATGCACAGTCTTTTCCCATTCCCTATAGTGCCTGTGCATTGCTTTCAATGTGTATAGCAGTGTGGAAAAGTAGTGTAGGAAGGAGAGAGGCAGCCATCTATGATGCACAGCCCCATAGTGCCTGTGCATGCTTTCGTGTGGCATAGTTGTGTAGGTAGAAGAGCAGCCACCGATGATGCACAGCCTTTCCCCATTCCCCATAGTGCCTGTGCATCGCTTTCAGTGTGGAATTGTAGTGTAGGTAGGAGAGAGGCAGCCATCTATGATGCACAGCCCATAGGGCTGTGCATCGCTTTCAGTGTGGCATAGTAGTGTAGGTAGATGAGACAGCCCACCGATGATGCACAGCCCTTTCCCATCCCCCATAGTGGCTGTGCATCGTTTCAGTGGAAAGTAGGTAGGTAGGAGGGGAGCAGCATCTATGATGCACAGCCTTTTCCCATTCCCTATAGTGCCTGTGCATAGCTTTCAATGTGTTAGTAGAGTAGGTAGGTAGAAGAGAGACAGCCACCCATGATGCAAAGCCCTTTCCATTCCCGATAGTGCCTGTGCATCCGCTTTCAGTGTGGAAAGTAGTGTAGGTAGGAGAGAGGCGAGCCATCTATGATGCACAGCCCCATAGTGCCTGTGCATCGCTTTCAGTGTGGCATAGAGTGTAGGTAGATGAGACAGCCACCGATGATGACAGCCTTTCCCATTCCCCATAGTGCCTGTGCATCGCTTTCAGTGTGGAATTGTAGTGTAGGTAGGAGAGAGGCAGCCATCTATGATGCACAGCCCCATAGTGCCTGTGACTCGCTTTCAGTGTGGCATAGTAGTGTAGGTAGATGAGACAGCCACGATGATGCACAGCCCTTTCCCATTCCCCATAGTGCCTGTGCATCGCTTTCAGTGGGAAAGTAGTTGTAGGTAGGAGAGAGGCAGCCATCTATGTGCACAGCCTTTCCCATTCCCTGTAGTGCCTGTGCATAGCTTTCAATGTGGCATAGTAGTGTAGGTAGAAGAGAGACCAGCACCATAATGCACAGCCCTTTCATTCCCGATAGTGCCTGTGCATCGCTTTCAGTGTGGAAATGTAGTGTAGGTAGGAGAGGGACAGCCATCTATGATGCACAGCCTTTTCCCATTCCCTATAGTGCCTGTGCATCGCTTTCAGTGTGGCATAGTAGTGTAGGTAGAAGAGAGACAATCACTCATGATGCACAGCCCTTTCCCATGTGCCTGTGCATCGCTTTAAGTGTGGAAAAGTAGTGTAGGTAGGAGAGAGGCAGACCAACTATGATGCCGAGCCCCATAGTGCTTTCAGTGTGGCATAGTAGTGAGTAGAGATCTCTCTCTACTGTAATGATGCCGTAAATTGGACTGGTGATTGGATGTAGAAACTGGGAATCCAGATAGGTGCATTGGATAGGTGTAATTGCAGAGGATGTGGTGAGAAAACCAACGCAAACCTGAAAAAAGTCTTCTTCTGGATGTCTCTCTCTTTCTCTCCTCTCTCTCTCCTCTCTCTATTCTCTCCTCCCCCCCCCTCCTCACAGCAAAACTTCCCGACTCTCTTCTCTCTCTCTTCTCCTCTCTCTCACTCTCTTTTCCTCCCCCCCCTCTGCACAGCAAACACTTCCCGACTTCAATTCCCAACTCACTGCTCACGACGCTATGTTCGGCAGCGCACCGCAAAAGTAATCCCGACTTTATCCCTTCTCACTGTCGCGCAAGCCTGTAGCGTTCGGCACGCGCACAGCAGACAGTAATTCCCGACTTCAATTACCTTCTCACTGCGCACGCGCCTCCGACCCTCCATGGTCGCAAATCTAATAAGGGGCAGCGGACATATTAAGGAGGGTGACTATACAGGACATTACAATGGCAAGCATAACTACCTAACACAGCATCACACAAACAAACAGGTAGGAGGGCTTGGATCTACTAGAATTATCATTATCTATATCAAGATTTATAAAACCACCATGAACTATTACTTTAACTTTATACTATTGTTTCCGTACCATATCCTCTGAACCAATGTGAATACTCTTCATTTCTTCCTGCAGATTATTACAATCCTGCTGTAAGAACAAGGATTCTCAACAGTAAAAACCGATGTAAAAAAACGGTTTAGCAAATTAGCCTTTTCGGCATCCTCTACAACCACCTCAGCCCCATTATTTAATGGTCCCACATTCTTTCATCCTCATCTTTTTACCATTTATAACTTAAAAAACATTTTGGGGTTGGACTTGCTTTGTTTGGCAATGCGTATTTCATTTTCTAAAATTTTAAAAGCCTTTTTTCTTTTTTTTTTCCATTTCCCTTTTTACCTGAGCTTAAGCCGCAGGAGTGGACCTAATTATTTTCACTTGTTCCCTAAAAGTACGTAGATTAGAAATGTAATAGTTCAATATCCCTTTAAAAGTGGTCCACCATCTGCTCGTATCTTACCTAGAAACAATTCCCCCCAGTCTATGAGCATAAATTAGCTTTCCTAAAGTTAAAAGTTTTTGTTAACCCAGTGCATTTAGTTTTTTGCAACCATATTAAATGACAATATATCATGGTCACTATTCCCTAAGCTTCCCATTACTTCATCTTCAAATGAGCTCAGGGTATTAGATATCACCAGATCCAACAACGCTTCTGTCTAGTAGGAACTTCTACATCTGTGAAAAAAATGCTCATATAGGAAATTTAAGAACTTTATACCTTTTGAGGTGCTGGCAGTTCCCTTACTCCAATCTATGTCAGGGAAGTTAAAACCCCCATAACCAAAACATGCCCCATACCAGCAGCCTTCGCCAACTGCATATGGAGATTCATTTCCACCTCCTCCCCGGCATTGGCGGCTTATAACATACTCCAACAATTAATTTACCTACCTTCTTGCTTCCTGTACACAGTTCCACCCATATTGTTTCTTGTCATATCGTTTAGCCCCCATCTATTCCATCTTTTAAATTTGGCTTCAATTCCTGGTTTAACATACATTCATACTCCTCCTACTTTCTATTAAATATGTCATGCTAAATAAGCAGTATCCTTCAATATTTACTGTCCAGTCGTGTGAATCATTTAGCCATGATTCTGCTAACCATCACAGCATACCTTTCCTTTAAAGCATATTTCAAGTCCCCGGTTTTCAGCCGACTCTTGCATTTGTAAAATATATTTAGAGTATCTATACAGTATCATTTTTCCATACATGGTTGTACATGCATCCTTATCTATGCTCCCCCCTCCCCTTCTCTGTCCTCCATGTGTTAATAGCCCCCTGATCCCTAACTTCTCTATCTACCCGTGTAGTTCAATGTACCCCTCCCCCCATACCTAGTTTAAAATCTCCTTCAACCCCCTAGCCATCTTCTCCCCCAAACAGCTGCCACCATCACCATTGAGGTACAATCTGTCTCTACTAAAGAGGCTGTAGCCAACAGAAAAGTCAGCCCAGTTCTCTAAAAACCAAAACCCATATCCTTCACCACCCTCTTAGCCACGCATTTATACTCCTGAGATCCCGTTGGCTCCTAGAGTAGCACGTGGCTGAAATCACTACCTTGAGGTCCTTGCTTTTAATTAATAAATTCTCGGAAATCATTTTAAGGACCTCACCTCCTCCTCTAACTGTCATTGGCACCAATGTGAGCCAATAATCGTCTGCGCTATCCACACCATGTCGAAACCTAGCACCAGGCAGACAACACACTTTTGGCATGTAGGGTCTTGGTGACAGATTACCCTATCTACCCTTCTAATAATGGAGTCTAATAATGGACAGACCTTATAGTAGTAACCAGCATGATATTTAGGAGAAACAGTCTTGTCAAACTAGTTGCTTGGCTTTATGTGGAAGTGAGTTAGGAAGGTCTGATGGGCTTGAGCAGCCCATTGTACATGGATAAAAAATTGGTACAAGAGAGTATAATGATGCTAAATCGATGTGAACAAAGTTCTAAGTTGGTGCCACAGGGTTCTGTGTTGGGGCCATTTCTATTTAATCTGTTTATTTAATGGATTTGGATGTGGGCATTTGTGGGGTTCTGTGTTTGCGGATGACACAAAATTTCATAGATAAAAGGTACAGATGATGTGCAATAGTTGCAGGCGTATCTAGTAGATTGTCACATGGGCTGCTAAGTTGCAGATAAGATTCAAGGTTGATAAATGTAAGTGATAAAATGTAAATGTTGATAAATGAAGGTGATGCATTGTTGGGCTTAAAGGGATGTCACCCAAACCTATAATTTCCCCACTAACTGGCCCTACTGTAGTGAATAAAAACCCTTACCTTACATCCCAGCTCCAAATGGTTCTCCAGTAATCCCCCCCAAGTCAAAAAAACTGCCCACCAGAAGTACTGCAGCCATCTCCTCCCGTTTTGCGATCCCTCCCCCTAGCTACAAACTCCTTTGCCAAATAATAGTTCTCCTTCTCCAGCCCCAACCGCTCTAAAATATTTGTTAGAAAGTGCCCCGTTACTTCCCCTTCCCCCCAGCGTTCTGTGCAGCCGGCAGCCGCGTCCATGATTGGGTGCCAATCATGGACACGTCTGCCAGTCCCCCCCCGCTTGCAGTTCCATGCAAGCAGAGGGCCGGACTGTGTGACGGAGGATAGAGGGAAGGTAAGTTACTATCGGGGCACTTCTAAATCTTTTATCGTGGTTGGGGGATTGACTGGGGGAAGGAGAACTATTATTTGGCAAAAAGTTGGGGAGGGGTGGACATGCCCTTCAAAATCCTTGTGCTGCTTTTTATTTTTAGTATGTGTTTGTGGAGATGGCGAAAACTACATAGTTTGTTCCGTTTTCGGAATCCGGATCTTGGAAAATCCAGAAGATCCGGAGATCTGAAAAGGACGAATTTTCGAAGATTTTCGATGTACGGAGCTATTTTCGATTAGTTTCAAAATATCTTGAACCATTTGAAAATACCTTATGTTTATATGGTAATATGCTACCTACAGAATAATATACGGATATACTCCTCAGAGCCCCTGACCTGTATTATCCCTTATATAAACCACCATGTAAAACGTATGTTTATGTGATAATTAATAATAAAATAATCCACCCCCATGGTCCCTATGGGATCCTTCTGTAAATAATATGCTCATAATCAGAACGCTATGTAGTAATGTGCCGATTATCCCAGGAAGTGGGGATTACACTTCTGCGCAGCACTTCACCAACAGAGCCACGATTATGTTTCTGAGCCCAGTCTGTTGAATTTGACATCCTTAAGATGCAGGTCACGCTGAGTCCTGACCTGAGGAATTGGCTCTTCTGTGCTGGGCCATTGTTGGTGCAGTGCTGTTTGGTCCCCCCACAAAAATCAGAGCACTCCATTCACTGCACTGCATGTTGGTGTCGATTTCTTGTGTTTCCGTACTTGTCTTTTGGATGTACCAATTTCTGCCTCGGTTGTGTTGTTTGCTTTATAGCAGACAGGGATACAGTGTTTTTTGAAAATCTTCTAATTTCTCAGAGACCCTTGCTACATATGAGATGACCATGTTCTTTCTCATGTTTTGCTTTCCCCCTTTACTGTTGGATTCGTATCTTCTTTCCTTCTACCCCTTTTGACAAAGGCCCAGTCCGATATCCACGTTTTTAATGCTCCTCTGAGATGTTTATGTCTTTCGCCCCTCTTTGCTAGTGGGGGTTGTCTCTGCTCTGTGTTGCAGGGTTCTGATAAACCCAGCTTGTGATCAAAGGGTGGGTGGGAGTCAAACATCAATACTGGTCTGTTTGGGTGGTTTTCTTAAACCTCTACTTCCAGTTTACCATTCTCCCTGAATTCTACCAAGCGTCCAAAAAAGCCAGTGTGTTGTTTTGTATCTGTTCTCTTGTAATTGAAGTTTTGGTCTAGGGCATTGATGATTTGTGAAGGCTTGTACTTCCTTCTGGGGATTTTAACCCAGGTGTCATCCTGCATCTGAAACCATGGCTGGTGCTATGCCCTTAAAGTATAAAGGAAAGTTCAGTGGAAAATATAATATATTTTAAAAATTCTTGGTTTGTATTATGCTATCTAGCTATTCTTCATATTTTCTCCCGTTTGAAAAATAAGTTGATTTCATACCTTGCTGTTCCGCCTGTGTTGCATTAGTGAGCTGCCATTTCAGGTTCCAACGTCTTTCTTCTTCCCAGGACACACCACCTTCTTGATGTTTCCAACAGTAATTTACTGATTGGCTGTTGGATGGGTCAAATATGCTCAGATCTCTACTGAGCAACTGAATCAACCCAGGCGCTGGGTTCAAGGGCAAAACCAAACGCTCTCTACTAGGGGTCCTGCAAACATGAAGTCAGTATTTCGGTTGCGTTTTATTTTACACAGACAAAATGTTGAATGGCAGATTAACATCATTGGGATTGAAAATGACGCTCTTTTTTCTAAAAGCACATTGTATTTGCATGAACTTCCCCTTTAAGCGCCTCAGTTTCCACTTCCTCCATATAAAGGTTTGCCATGAGGGTAAACTGGAAACCCCATAGCACATCCATGTTTTTGCTTATAGAACTTATCCCTGTATTTGAAATAGGTGGTATTCCGGCAAAGTCCAGTAGAGAAACAACCTGTTCTGGTATTAAAGATCTTTTGTACTGATAAGGATGCTGTCTTGTCCTAGCTGTTTTTTCTCGCTATTTTAACCTTCTTGGTGGGTATACAGATAAAGGAGATGTCACATTATAGGACACCATAGTTTCTTTGACAGAGTTCTATATCTCGAATCTTGTTAGTGAAATCCTAGGAGTTCTGGATGTGATGCTTAGTACTTAACTAATGGGTCCTATGATGTCTGCCATGTACATGCTTTGTTTTGAAATTACCTGTGCAGTTTGGATAACACCTTTTAGCTCAATGCAATCTTCACCTTGCATTAGAAGGTCCCTAACACCTGGATGTAATATGCTAATTGGGACTTTTCAGGGTATTTAATGTGACAGATTCTTGTACAAGTCATTCTGAATTGAGAAAGCCAGTCGGATGACTAGCGAAACATCTTTCAAGAACTAAACTTTAAGTCCAGTTGATCTAATTGAATACAACAGATATACCATGACCTGGATGAATGAGAACCTTCACAAGCATTTGATGTATTATATTAGAAGTCCCCTCTGGGTCCTTTATAAAAGCATGAGGCCTGCGGCTTTGTACTTTTATGGTCACGGAAATCCTCATACTGTATGTTTATGTTGTAATGATCTGCCACATAACACTGTATGTTTATGTGATGTTAACAATATATCCACCATGTTACACTGTATGTTTATGTGACAATGATCTGCCACGTAACACTGTTGTTTATGTGATGATAACAATATGATCCACCACGTAACTGTTTCTCTTTGTGATAGTGACAATATAACCACCATGTCACACTGTATGTTTATTTAAAACAACAATCTCCATGTAATATGTGAACAGTTAGTGGATTTTTCCTCTAAACTTAATGCCAAATTAAAGCGGTAAGAATACCATGTAGTTCCACATACTGCTTTGTTTGAAATAACACGCCTAAAGGATAACAAGGTATTTCAATTATGGCCATTGCTTTACTCATCAATCATAGAAAGGGTTTCAGGCCTTTAATCCCTAGTCTCCAGGTGAGGTCATTATTGTGTGAAAGGTTTGAACCACCCCCAGCTGCCAGAGGTATTTGTGCTTTGCCCTCCCCTAGTCATACTGTACAAGGAGCTGCATTATTCCTCCTATGGCCAGCAGGACAGCAATCTTAGCTAGGTTAGCGCCAGCACGCTGATTACTGTGGGCCTATCTGGCCCTCCCCCTGTCTAGAAGTCATCGGACTGTTCCCAGTTATGTGCTGTTATGTCTACGGACCGTACCATGGTGCTAATAATGTTTGCTTCCAGCTGTGAGGCCATCAAGGTATCAATGTCTAACAAACACCAATATACCTCTAGTCTGGATGTGCACTATTTATCTATTGTACATGTGCAATTTCATACAATAAGACTATCAAGCTGTTAAATTGATGTAATACGTAATACGTAATCCTATAAAAACATTTCATGATAAAATAATATTCATGTGTATTTATTTGTAACAGAAAAATTTGACAGCACAGTGTGGGGCGGCAGGGAAAGTACAGCAAATGTATTTGATTAAATAACTAGGTTATAGGGAGATGTGTTGGAAAGTGGTAGACCTGTTCGCACGGTAGTTAGGCTTACACAATATTTGGTATTGGATTATTTTAACATAATAATGAATTCCGTGGGTCCCAAGTAGGGGTTTGAGTGGGAGCTGACATGAGATACCAGCAATGCATGATTAGTTTGGTTAGCACTGGGCTTCTCTCTTAGGGGCCACTAAAGGAGACTGAAGCAAGTGCTCCTGTCTCATAAATAATAGTTTTCATTTAGCAAGGTTATTTGGGGGTGTCAGCATCCCTTAAAACAAGCAGGGTTAAAACAACCAACCTCATTTGTCGCCAGTACATGCTTCAATGGCAGTATAGTACAAGCCATAAGTGTGAAGTTCTAAATGAAATGTTTACTCACTGTTTAAAAACTGATCTATACCCCTATAGGTGCTATTGGCACCCCCCTCTATGTTGGATGTGTGATAGCTGTACCATAGTGAGATATTGCCCCCTTCCATTTAGGGTGTCTTGGGTCTGCAGGATCATTCAGCCTGTTCTCTTGGCCAAGGCCACACTAAACGTGCGCATTGGCGGCACGTTTTTGTGAGTGGGGCCCTTTGTGCTGCAATACCTGTCAATTTCGGATAGAGCGCAGGCGAATCTCACCAAAAAAGGAGTATCATTCCCAGACATTTACAAGCTTATTATTCATATTTTGGGGTTCTTCATGCATAACTATACGTCAGTCATATGTGCAGTAAATAGTATTATTGTGCAGTGTATACATATGTTACACTAAATGTGTCACTTACGATATACATGCATAGGTACATCCAAAATCTGAACAACAAAAGTTATATTTTATTTCAGACCTGAATAGTATTGTACCTGTTGGAGGATTATTTCTCCAGGTCTGTGCTATTGTGTGTGTTGTCCATGGATTTGGTTCTCCCAGGTCTGTGCTTTGTGTGTGTCCATGGATAGGTACAGGTCTGTGCATGAGTGTGTCATGGAGTTATGGTATCACAGGCGGCCATTAGGTTGTGGTGTTATGAGTTATGGTTCTCACCAGGCTGTACCAGTGTGTGTGTGTCCATGGAGTTTATGTTTTCCCAGGTTGTGCCTTGTAGTGGTGTCCATGGAGTATGGTTATCACCAGGTCGTGGCCATTTGGGTGTCCCATGAGTTAGTTATCACAGGTTTGTGCCTTGGAGTGGGTCCCATGGAATTATGCTATCACCAGGTCTGTGCCAAGTGTGTGTGTGTCCATGGAGTTAAATTATCACCAGGTCTGTGCCATTGGTGTGTGTGTCCATGGACTTATGGTTCTCACCAGGGCTGTGCCATGGTTGTGTGTGCAATGGACGGTTTATCCCCAAGTCTGTGCCATTGGAGTGTATCCATGGAGTTATGGTTATCACAGTGCTGTGCCATTGGAGTGTGTCCCCATGAGTGATGGTTCTCACCGGGGCGTGCCATTGGTGCGTGTGTCCATGGAGTTATGGTCTCACCGAGGTCTGTGCCATTGGGTGTGTGTCCATGGACTTATGGTTTCACCAGGTCTGTGCCATGGTGGTGTGTGTGGTGTCAAGTTATGGTTCTCCAAGGTCTGTGCATTGGAGTGTATTCCCCTGGAGTTATTGGATAAAAGGTCTGTGCCATTAGAGTGTGTCCCCATGGAGTTATGGTTCTCACCAGGTCTTTGCCATTGGTGTGTGTCCCCATGGAGTATGGTATACCAGGTCTGTGCCATTGGAGTGTTGTGTCCCCATGGAGTTATGGTTCTCACACAGTGTGTGCTGGTGTTGTGTGCTGTGTTTTTGCTGCATTGATGTGTGTTGGCTGTTTTGTTTTGGTGCCACATGGAGTTTGTTGATGGTTGTTTGGTGGTGGAGTGGGAGTGGGAAATGGGGGCTGGAGTGGATGGAGTAGGTGGAGTATGGGTGATTGGAGTTGGGTGTGTCCCATGGAGTTTTGGTTTCACCCGATCTGTGCCATTGGAGGGTCCCAGGAGTTATGGTTTCACCAGGTTGTGCCTTGGTGGTTGTCCCCATGGAGTGTATGGTTCTACCAGGTCTGTGCCATTGGTTGGGTGTCATAGAGTTATGGATATCACCAGGTCTGTGCATTGGAAGTGTGTCCCATGGAGATGGTATCACCAGGTCTGTGCATTGGAGTGGCCCATGGAGTTATGGTTATCACCAGGTAGTGCATTGGAGTGTTGTCCATCAAGTTATGGTATATACACCAAGTTTGGCCACGTTTCTCTGTATATGAATTTTAGCAGAAAGAAATCTGGGACAGAACAAAGAACTGCGTCCACGTCCGTGGTTGGTTTGTTGTCCCGATCTGGTTGGTTCGATATTTCCGTCCATTGCATTGATTTGCCTTGCATCTGTGGTCGCAGTAGGGTGGGTGATGGTAATCGGGAGGGTAAAATACTGTTACCAAGGCCTTGACTCTCTGTCTCCGCCCTCTGTCGCGACTTCAAAAGAAAAAGTAATCGGAATGTTAATTTAATGAACGTTGGTCAATCTGATTGATTTTAGAGAGAGGGGGTGCAGCGGTCAAGGAGCTAGGTAACCCTGCCAGCCGGCCCGTTGAATATTACTTAGGGCTGTCCTATGGTTGAATGGGTAGATAGGACACAGTAGGATCGCCCGCATCATAAAGAATACAGCACACAGCACAAATATATATTATAATAGGCGTAATGCAGTACTGCAATAGCGCTGCGCGTCTGCTTGTGATATGAATGAGTGAGAAGTGAGTATTACAGGGGTGATTTCTATTAATTTATAGCCTGGTGAGGGAGAGTAACAGGGTACAGTGAGAGTTTGTTATACAGGGTATATTTCTATTAATTTATAGCTGTGTGAGAGGAGAGTAACAAGGGTACAGTGAGAGAATGGTTATTACAGGGGTATATTTCTATTATTTATAGCGGTGAGGGTAGAAGGAGTACAAGGGTCGTGAGAAGTGGTTATTACAGGGGTATTTCTATTTTTAATTTGTAGCGGTGGAGGGAGTAACAAGGGTACAGTGAGAAGTGGTTATTACAGGGGTTATTTCTATTAATTTATAGCCTGGCGGGAGAGAGTAACAAGGGTACAATAAGAGTGATATTACAGGGTATATTCTTATTAATTTAGCCTGGGGGGGAGTAACAAGGGTACAATGAGAAGTGATTATTACAGGGGTTTTTTATTAATTTTAGCCTGGTGAGAGAGTAAAAGGGTACAATGAGAAGTGATTTTACAGGGGTATATTTTTATTTATAGCCTGGTGAGGGAGTAAACAGGGTACAGTGTGAGAAGTGATTACACAGGGGTGTATTTCATTTATTTGTAGCCTGGTGAGGGAGTAAAACAAGGGTACATGAGAAGTGATTATTATAGGGGTGTATTTCTATATTATAAGCCTGGGGAGGAGTAACAAGGGTACAGTGAGAAGTGATTATTACAGGGGTGTATTTCTATTAATTGTAGCCTGGGAGGAGAGGAGTAACAAGGGTACAATGAGAAGTGTTATTCAGGGGTATATTTCTATTTATAGCCTGGAGGAGTAACAAGGGTACAATAAGAAGTGATTATTACAGGTGTATATTTCTATTAATTTATAGCCTGGGTGGGGAGTAACAAGGGTACAATGAGAAGTGATTATTCAGGGGTATATTTCTATTAATTATAGCCTGGTGAGAGGTAACAAGGATACAGTGAGAAGTGATTATTACAAGGGTATATCTATTTATAGCCTGATGAGAGAGTAACAAGGGTACAATGAGAAGTGATATTATAGGGGTGTATTTCTATTAATTTATAGCCTGGTGAGGGAGTAACAATAGTACAGTGAGAATGATTATTACAGGGGTGTATTTCTATAATTTATAGCCTGGTGAGGGAGTAGTAACAAGGGTACAATGAGAAGTGATTATTACAGGGGTGTATTTCTATTAATTAAGCCTGGTGAGAGAGTAATAAGGGTACCATGAGAAGTGATTATTACCGGGGTATATTTATTTATATAGCCTGGGTGAGGGAGTAGTAACAAGGGTACAGTGAGAAGGATTATCACAGGGGTGTATTTCTATTAATTTGTAGCCTGGTGAGGGAGTAACAAGGGTACAGTGAGAAGTGTTATTACAGGGGTGTATTTCTATTAATTATAGCCTGGTGAGAGAGTAACAAGGGTACAGTGAGAAGTGATTATTACAGGTGGTATTTCTATTAATTTGTAGCCTGGTGAGGGAGTAACAAGGGTACAGTGAGAAGTGATATTACAGGGGGTATTTCTATTAATTTATAGCCTGGTGAGGAGAGTAACAAGGGTACAATGAGAAGTGATTATTACAGGGGTATATTTCTATTTATAGCCTGGGAGAGAGTAAAAAGGTACGTGAGAAGTGATTTACAGGGTGTTATTTCTATTAATTTGTAGCCTTGTGAGGGTAGTAACAAGGGTACAATGAGAAGTAATTATTACAGGGGTATATTTCTATAATTTATAGCCGGTGAGAGAGTAACAAGGGTACAGTGAGAAGTGATTATTACAAGGGTATATTTCTATTTATAGCCTGGTGAGAGAGTAACAAGGGTACAGTGAGAAGTGATTATTACAGGGGTGTATTTCTATTAATTTGTAGCCTGGTGAGGGAGTAACAAGGGTACAGTGAGAAGTGATTATTACAGGGGTGTATTTCTATTAATTTATAGCCTGGTGAGAGAGTAACAAGGGTACAGTGAGAAGTGATTATTACAGGGGTGTATTTCTATTAATTTATAGCCTGGTGAGAGAGTAACAAGGGTACAGTGTGAAGTAATTATTAAAGGGGTATATTTCTATATATAGCCTGGTGAGAGAGTAACAATAGTACAGTGAGAAGTGATTTTTATAGGGGTGTATTCTATTAACTTATAGCCTGGTGAGAGAGTAACAAGGGTACAGTGAGAAGTGATTTATAGGGGTGTATGTTCTATTTTATTTATAGCCTGTGATAGAGTAACAAGGGTACAGTGAGAAGTGATTATTACAGGGGGTATTTCTATTTTATTATAGCCTGGTGATAGAGTAACAAGGGTACAGTGAGAAGTGATATTACAGGGGTGATATTTCTACTAATTTTTATGTCGGTGATAAAATGTGATTTGTGAGAGAATTGAAACACTAGATCCTAGGTCCTTGCATTGTACTTCTATATCCATCAAGTATTTTCACTTTATTTCGATGACTATGAAAATCGTTCATTGTTTTATTTCTCCTTAATATGTGCCAAACAAAAACTCACCAAACATCTACAGCACAAAAACAAATCGAATCCTCCAATCGAAATACACTGAACATTCCAACACCGACCACTGGGAAATAACATAAAATACCATCCTAGGGTGTCTATATCTGGGTCTATGATATGTGCTTGTCATAACCAAGTGCTGGCTTATATAGGAGATCGGTGCAGGAAGCCACAAGCTGATTTATTCACAGGGATACAGATATTAGATACAGGGGGTTAGTATTACAGGAGTGTAGTATTACAGGGGACTACATATTACAGTGGTTAGTATTACAGGGGCTAGTATTACAGGGGGGGGGTAGTATTACAGGGAGTTGGTTTACAGGGAACTAGTATTACAGGGGGTTAGTATTACAGGGGGTTAGTATTATGGGGTGTATACAAGGGGCTAGTACTACGGGGTTAGTACTACAGGGAGTTTGATTATGGGGTTAGTATTACAGGGCTTAGTATTACAGGGGACTGTATTACAGGGGGTTAGTATTACAGGAGTTAGTATATACAGGGGACTAGTATTACAGGGGGTTATATTACAGGGAGTTTGTATTACAGGGGGTCGTTAGTATTACAGGGGACTAGTATTACAGGGGGTTAGTATACAGGGGATTTGGATTACAGAGGAACTAGTATACAGGGGTTAGTATTACAGGGGTTAGTTTACAGGGGAGGGGATTAGTATTACAGTCGGCTAGAATTACAATGAGTCGTATTACAGGGGATGTTGACAGGGGACTTGTATTACAGGGGACTTGTATTACAAGGGGGCTAGTATTACTGTGAGTGATTCAGGGTAGTATTACAGGGGTTAGTTTACAGGGAGTGTTGTATACAGCGGGTGTAAGTATTACAGGGACTC